>CAMRHE010000631.1:725000-759960 GCA_947044405.1 Leptodactylus fallax
ACCTCATAGATTGTAAGTTCTTGTGTCACCTCCTCTACCTCATAGATTGTAAGTTCTTGTGAGCAGGGCCCTCAGTCCCAGTGTGTGAATTGACTATTTCTTTGTAATGTATCTTTTTGTCAGTACTTGAACCCTACAAATTGTACAGTGCTGCGGAATATGTTGCCGCTATAAAAATAAAGTGTATTATTATTATTATTATACATACCTCCCTACTTTCAAAGAATAGAAATAGGGACAAAATGTGCGGCGCACTATGTCTGCTGTGACAAATTTAGCTCCACCCACTTCTACATTGACTCCGCCCATTCTCATCCATTTTTCTTTGTGCCCCCAAACAGTATAATGCTCCTACAGTCACCCTAACATTATATGCCCCCACATTATAATGTTTCCCTCCAATTGCTCCACAGTATTAAGTCCTACTCCTGGTGCCCCAGTTTAAACTGGGGGAAACTAGAGGGGGACATGAAACTGGGGGCAACTAGAGCTGGACATGTCCTCCTCCACCTACTCCCAATGTTTAATGTCCTCCTCCAGTTGCCCCCAGCTTAATGTCTCTGTCCAGTGACCCCCCCCCCCCATTGTTTAATGTCCCTCTTAATCTCCCCCCAGTTTAATGCCCCCTTCATCTGCCCCTAGTTTAATGTCCTCCCTCCATCTGCCACTAGTTTCACGTCCCCCCTTCATCTGCCACCAGTTTCATGTTCCCCCTCAATTTGCCCCCAAAGTTTAACATAAAAATCACTGATAATCACCTCTCCTTTTTCCCCTGCTGCTCTGTCTGCAGTCTGTCACGGAGTGTTCTGGGAGCTGCAGGCGCGATGTGAATGATGTCATCACATTGCGCCTACAGCTCCCGGTGCCAGACGTGCTGCGGACGGCTCCTGCTTCATTCACCATTGAAACTGGGACATACCTCCCGCTGAAGGGATGGAGGGACAGGACCTGGAATCCAAGACTGTCCCTCTGACCCTGGGACAGTTGGGAGGTATGGATATGGTATGGTATTTTATTTGGGATTGAAGGGTGCTGTGATTTGGAGGTGTGTGTCAGTGTTATTTGGCATTCTATGGCGGGGGTGTAGCTGAGGGGGCAGGAGGTGGTCAGGTTGTTATCACTTCTGGCACCCAGTGCACGAGACACCGTGCCTTGGCCTGGCTATTTGTTTGCTGTCCTATTCCTGCAACTAATCCAAAAATCCTAGATATGACTCTCTATGGCACTACATATGGATCTACTTCACTATGTCATAGCGCTATGTTTGGCACTATATGGTGCTGTTATGTGAACAAAGATCATAGACATATATTAGAGGTTTTCTGCACTTATGCCAAATGTAAAGCTGTCACTTTGTCTCAGTTTTTTTCCCCAAGACAAATGTGTGGTAAGCAGACCCCATCACCGCTGTCACACTCACCCGTAACTTAGCTGCTGCCTCTATTTAAGGGGGTTGTGAGGTGAATGTATAATGTTGTACAGGTATGAGGCGACAGACTCTGGAGACACTTTGCTGCTCTGTGTACTTTATAATACATTCAAGTAAACCAAAGTTATTACAAGTAGCATTTATAACAGTTGATTTATTCTTATGTAGCAGTCTGTCTTCGATGACACCCCTATGGGGAGGGAGTCTCCCTCTACTCTCTCATGAATGAGACTAACCCTGGCACCAACTTGCAAATAACATGTACAGCAGAAAGTCACTTAATAAAACAGTTTATTAATCTTGGCTTCTTCAACACAATGCAAAAGTGAATATGTAATGATGTGCAGGTGTAATGGCGGCAGCCTTTGGGGACCCTCGGCTGAGGCTTATCATGGTTTACATAAAAGCCTTAAAGGACACAGAACAGCATTTATAAGCAGCGTATATAACAGCTGGTTAACTCTGTAGTACCTGTCTTTGGCAGTACACCTGTGGGGAAGGAGTCTCCCTTTACTCCCACACATGGTCTCCTGGGATAACCTCGGCACCTACTTGCAGACAACATGTACAGCACAAAGTGCCATAATTGAAGGACTTGTTAAACTTGGTTTCTTCACCACTTGGCTAAACAGATATAGAGTCTCTGATCTCACAACAAGGCAAGAGGAGCACTGTGCACACAATGCAGCAATGTTAGGGTTACACTTGCAAAAGCCGCATTTAATGTTTTATTCACTTTTTGCACCCAAAATAGCTTCTTAGTTTTTAGCACAACAACAGGGCTTCCTCCTGGTTAGCTGTCAAGGTAGTGCATGGATCTGGATCTCTGATCGGTGGCTGAGACTTTACCGTCCTGCAAGACTGACGAAAGATTGCGTCATCCTCATGTACGTATACTTGTAGTCGATCATGCTGAAAGGAAGATTCTGGAACGTCATGCTAATGCAGCCCCTCATTCCATTAGCATCTGGGACAGCATCTTATCATGGGGGAACTGAACCTCTGAAAATCTGTTCTGTAAATGTCTGCATGCTAGATGTCAAAATGGCTGCTAGCTCTCTGTCAACACCCCAAAAGGAAATCAGGTTAAAAAATAGAAAAACATTCCTCACTAAGATCCAAAACTTCCCCAGTCCTTGAGGTATCCTCTACTTTGAAGGTGTTGCCAACTCTATTCTTAGTTGTATCTGTTCCTGGAAAAGCTGGGTGACAATATGGTAGTTTTAGCCATCACTGGCGTTTCACACAGCTTTCCTAGAGTCCTGAATGGTACAAGTCTTGTCTTGAAAGTTTGAAGTCTAGTTATGCTGTAATAGGGGAAGAGTATCTAGAAAAGCTAGGTGACAACCAGTATGGCGGCACTAACATCCAGTTCACCCAGCTTTTCTGGAGTAATGAAAGAAGATGCAATGTTTCATAAAAAGGCATTTTCCAATCAGCCCTGGCTGGAGTAGTTACTGAGACTGTACGGGTTGTCATCCAGCTTTTCTGGAGTCCTAAATGGCATCAATAAATCCTTTATCACTGTATAACAAAGATTTTTTGTGAAATCCCCAGTGGCAGCCGAGACTTTGATTGTCACAGCTTTTCTAGAGTCCTGAATGGTAAAGAGACCTAGTTATACAGGGGTGGGGCAAATACAGGGGGGGGCAAAAGTGTTGGCCCCCCCGGAATTTGTTTTGAAAAAACCCCTTTTCCTCCAAAAAAAGATTGGAAAAAAAAATGTTTTGGTAAAAAAAATCAATTATTTTTTTTTTAAAAAAAAAAAAAAAAAAAAAAAAAAAAAAAAAAAAAATATTTTATTTTTTTTTTTATAAAAAAAAAAAAGGGGGGGGGGGGGGGAATGGTTGGGGCCCCCTTTTTTTTTGGTGGGGGGTGTTTTTTTAAAAAAAAAAAAGAGAAGGGGGTGGGGTTTTTTATGTTTTTTTTTTTTTTTTTTTTTTTTTTTTTTTTTTTTTTTTTTTTTTTTTTTTTTTTGTTGTTGGTGGGGGGGGGGGGGGGGGGGGGGGGGGGTCTCCAAACTGCCATTTTGAGATCTCTCCACAGGTGTTCAATGGGATTCAGGTCTGGACTCATTGCTGGCCACTTTAGAAGTCTCCAGTGCTTTCTCTCAAACCATTTTCTAATGCTTTTTGAAGTGTGTTTTGGGTCATTGTCCTGCTGGAAGACCCATGACCTCTGAGGGAGACCCAGCTTTCTCATACTGGGCCCTACATTATGCTGCAAAATTTGTTGGTAGTCTTCAGACTTCATAATGCCATGCACACAGTCAAGCAGTCCAGTGCCAGAGGCAGCAAAGCAACCCCAAAACATCAGGGAACCTCCGCCATGTTTGACTGTAGGGACCGTGTTCTTTTCTTTGAAGGCCTCTTTTTTTTCCCTGTAAACTCTATGTTGATGCCTTTTCCCAAAAAGCTCTACTTTTATCTCATCTGATCAGAGAACATTCTTCCAAAAAGTTTTTGGCTTTCTCAGGTAAGTTTTGGCAAACTCCAGCCTGGCTTTTTTATGTCTCTGGGTCAGAAGTGGGGTCTTCCTGGGTATCCTACCATAGAGTCCCTTTTCATTCAGACGCCGACGGATAGTACGGGTTGACACTGTTGTACCCTCGGACTGCAGGGCAGCTAGAACTTGTTTGGATGTTAGTCGAGGTTCTTTAGCCACCATCTGCACAATCTTTCGTTGAAATCTCTCAATTTTTCTTTTCCGTCCACATCTAGGGAGGTTAGCCACAGTGCCATGGGCTTTAAACTTCTTGATGACACTGCGCACGGTAGACACAGGAACATTCAGGTCTTTGGAGATGGACTTGTAGCCTTGAGATTGCTCATGCTTCCTCACAATTTTGCTTCTCAAGTCCTCAGACAGTTCTTTGGTCTTCTTTCTTTTCTCCATGCTCAATGTGGTACACACAAGGACACAGGACAGAGGTTGAGTCAACTTTAATCCATTTCAACTGGCTGCAAGTGTGATTTAGTTATTGCCACCACCTGTTATGTGCCACAGGTAAGTAACAGGTGCTGTTAATTACACAAATTAGAGAAGCATCACCTGATTTTTCAAAGGGTGCCAATACTTTTGTCCACCCCCTTTTTTATGTTTGGTGTGGAATTATATCCAATTTGGCTTTTTGACAATTCTTTTTGTGGTTTTCCATTGAAGACAAATTAAATGAAGATATTATTACCAAAGCATTTGTGATTGCAGTCATTTTCTGGAAGAAATTGAGTATTATCTGACAGAATTGCAGGGGTGCCAATACTTTTGGCCAGCACTGTATTTACTTATAACAAAGGCAGATCTGCCATGCAGGACACTAGAAAAGCTGAAAGACAACCATTACGGTTGAAGTAGCAGCTCCCATAGCAGTTTTCACTCAGCTTTTTATAGTACTGAATGGCAAAAATGTCTAATTATCCAGTGAGAGTGGATGTATTGAAGCAAAACAAGGTATATTTGTCATTCAGGTCTCTAGGAAAGCTGGATGAGCTGTGATGGACACCAAATTGTTTGTCAACTAGCTTTTCTAGAGCCCTGAATGAAAATTGTGCCTAATTTATTGAGTAAATATCAGGACAGATTTACCATTCAGGATTCTAGAAAGGTTGGGTGAAAACACCTGTGGTGAGCTGTTTAGGATTTACCCATTTCGGCGTCTTGGAAAGTTGTTTGATAACAATTATAATGGGAGTAAATCTTTACAATAGTGTTATGTACATTATGGATAGATTAGAACAGGGGGCGCTATTGCACTGTTTTTCATAATATGAATGCACTGCCATCAGTGGCAGACAGCGGTACTGCAAGTGAAAAATTATACAGAGTAATGTAATTAGATTGGATCAAATTGTCTCCAAAATAAATAATGGTCATACTTTTACTTATTTATTGGTCGCTGTTTCTGGAGGATCACAAGGTCAGTATCTCTTGGATTAAACAACCTTAAAAAAATGAAAATTTTAGAGATTGCATAAACATGGCTACTTTCTTCCAAAAACAGAGACTCACCTATCAATGGGTTGTGTCTGGTAGTGCCGCTTTATTGTAATAAATGGAGCAGAGCGGCACTACCAGGCACAATCCATGGACAGGAGTGGCGCTGTTTTTGGAAGAAAGTAGCCATGTTTCTCTCATTCTAAACAATTCATTTAAGATTTGTAGATGCTCAGTCTATTCAGCCTACTCTAACAGAGTGATCTGTGCCAACCTTATCAGCTGGTGAACAGGATGATGACCAGCCAGGGGTAGACTGTGAATTACAGGCCTTGACAAGAGAAGAAGTCCATGCTTCTGGTGCTGAGGGGTGTTGCCTTCTGACATGCACCGCCTACCTGGCAGCCATTTAGAATAATTTTCTTCTGTGAAGTATGTCCTCCAATAGAAATGTGCATAATTTGCATAATTTCCCAGAATCCATTGCTTCGACTCTCCCTGAGTTTACTGAAAGGTGTAAAAAATAAATCAAATAAAGCAAAACTTGTAGAATTATGGCATGATGCTCTGTGCTGCTGTGGTCTAGTAGAGTGGGCGGAGACTACTGCCTGCTAAATTATAATTTTGGTGTTGGTAGGACGTGGCTGTGGGTTTGCTGGGGCAAAAGTCCATCGGCTGAAGTTTTTAAAAATTAAAAAAAAATAAATAAAAAATATTAAATTGTTTTTTGAGTAGGTTGGAGTAAATTACTTTTGTTTCATGATTTACATTCTTGATAATTTATATATAGGTTATAAAAAAAAAAAAAACGTTTGTTCACATTTTTAGAGAAGCAATGGAGACCATGAATAATGGCTGGGGTCACGGTATCCTACCACACACTGCAGTAGGCAGACCTGTCCCGGTCCACTTTGATCTCACGAGTACAGAATATACTCTACAGCTAAGTTGGTGCAGCCTCCTAGGTATAACCTCAGTGCAACATTCATTTTACTTAAGGAGAACCTTGGGCAGTGCATTATGGGAATTTATGCAAATCAAAATGGCTGAAAGTATCCAATGCAATTATATTCCTGAGAAGGAGTCACAAAGGAAAGGGGGGAGGGTCATCACATAAGTCCTCCCAGTTCACCTCAGTACTTATGGTCCTTACCACAGAACTAGAGCCAACAAATCCAAATATAACACACCCTTCTCAGGAATCTCCCTAAGAGGCAGCTTCACTTTTGTGAGGTCTAATCCGTACTTATACAAAGTTCAGCCAAAGAAACATGAGGACCACTGACTGACAATCACAGGAGAACCTCCTAATCTCTCAGCAGGATAAACCATCTCTAAAGAGCAGGAACAGCAGGCCAGCAGCGTCATACACAGGTAACTTCAGAGGGACATCTATTTACACTAAGGAGAGTGAAAGGCAATGCACCATGGGAAACTGCAAATTTGAAGGAGGGAAGAAACATTTGTTGCCATTTTATTTCAAATGCCTGCACTGATCTCAGTTCCATTCTAGAGAGTGGGGGAGGAGCAGTCATGCACATTGGGCAAGGGCTACATTATAGGAATTTACACAAATCAAAAGGCCCAAAACTACCTCTGTTACAACCTCATTACTGAAGGTCTGATCATACTTTGCACCAATTTTGATCATTTTTGGAAATGACTAACCCAGGAGGACCATGGTCACCTCCTAACCGGTCAGCAGAAGAAGCAATTGCTACAGAGCGCAACAGCAACAAACCTGCAGCTACATACATGGATAGCTTAAAGAGGACCTTTCATGTCCTCAGGCACATACAGTTTTATATACCGCTAGAAAGCCAACAGTGCACTGAATCCAACACACTGTTGGCTTTCCCGTTGCCCTGGGGCTGCAAATATCTCTGCCCATCATCAGACGGGCATTCCCGATAATCTAGCTGGGCTGTAAAGAACGCCGCCACCACCACAGCTAGATTGCCAGGAATGCCCTTCCGACGATGGGCAGAGATATCTCCAGCCCCAGAGCACATAACAGAAAAGCTGACCGTGCACTAAATCCATCACACTATCAGCTTTCAAGCAGTATATAAAACCGTATGTGCCTAAGGACATGAAAGGTTCTCTTTAAGTGGGACATCTATTTAAACTAAGGAGAGTTATAGGCAAAGCACCATAGGAAATTATGCAAATTTGAAGAGGTGAAGGTACATCTGTTGCCATCATGTCCCAAAAGTCTGTGCGGATCTCAGTTCTATTCTAGAGATTAGGTGAGAGCTACATGAAGACTTTGGTGGCAACAGCCATTGTGTGACCAAAAATTGGCTTATCGCCCTGTGACTCCTTCACTAATGTAAGAGAATGAAGTCGCTCTGCAACACATACACAGCGCTCATTCTTCATGCGAGTAGAAGTCCACAGTTGCGGCATCCCTGGCATTGTAATGGGGCTCAATTCAGTTACAGTAGTGAAAGAGGGAGATGGAGCTGCAGCGATAAGTCATGGCCAAAGACACCGTGTGGTCCTAGCCTTGTACTACAGCTATTCATAGCCTCTTTACCATGGAAATTAAAAGAGATATCCATAGTATAGATGATAAATACCTATTTCTTTTTTTTTTTTTTTTTTAGAGGGGACAGAAGTAGGTGCATAACTAATATAGACTGGGCCCCCCCCCCCCCCACACACAGTATAACACCTCAGGTACAGGGGTGCACATACTTTTTTCTAAGAACAGCATCTTAGATAAGATCCTAAAACAATGCGTTTTTTAGTACCGGAATGAGTGAATGAGTATATTTATATATCCATTTTTTAATGGACAGAAAAACAGTCCCTTAAAAAAATGGACTTGTTGTATTTTTGTCAATTTTGACTCACATGGACCCAATAGAAATCAATGGCTCCATTTTAATAGCCATAAAAACACATTTGCATCTGCGTGACTGCCCTTAAAAACAGATAAGTGGGTTAGGTAAAAAAAAAAAAAAAATGTGAAGGAAGAATTTCATTGGTCTTTCTTTTTTATGTTTGGCAGAACTTGAAATTTTTGGAGAATCTGTAACAAGAACCGATTTGGTCATCCCTATATATTTGATACTATACCACATTATACTGTATGGAGGGACCGTTATGGGACATTATACTGTGGGGCAGGATCATTATAGTACATTAAACTGTGTGTAGGGGCCACTATGAAACATAATACTGTGTGGAGGGGCCACTATGGGACATTATACCGTGTGAGGGGTTACTATGAGACATTATACTGTGTGGAGAGGTCACTATAGCATTTTATACTATTTGGAGGGGCCACTATGGGACATTATACTATATGGGGGTCACTATGGGACATTATAATATGTGGAGGGTCTGCTATGTGACATTATACTGTGTGAGGGGTTACTATGGGACATTATACTGTATGGAGGAACTGTTATGGGACATTATACTGTGTGGAGGGGCCACTATGGGACATTATACTGTGTGGCGGGGACACTATGGGACATTATACTGTGTGGAAGGGTAAAAAAATTTCAACTGTGCCAGAATCAGCAATTTTACCATGGTAGAATAGATAATAATTAACATTTACCATATCTCTACTTTATGGTGACAATTTTTTAAAACATCTGTTTTATTTTTTCTTTTAGGAAGCTAGAAGGCTTTTACTGTACATTGCAAATTTTCATGATAATTTCCAAAACCTATTTTAGGGACCAATTAAGTTCCAAACTTGCTCTGAGGCACCTATACACTAAAATCCCCATAAATCTCCCTATTTTAAAAACTGCACCCCTCAAAGTATTGAGGGTTTTCCAGGATTATGATCGAGAAGTCATCACAAAAGCAAATACAGCCCCGCTGGCTTCCACATCAAGGACCCACCTTCCTATGACATCGCATGACCCTTATTAGCCAATAGAAAATCACAGATCCTTCACTCTTAAAGGGGTTGTCCAGAAAATACACAAATGGGGAAGGAGGCCAGGGAAAGTGAAACATAACAAAATCCCTATGGTTAGGATAGTTCACCAATTAAAAAGTCTCGGAAAACCCCTTTAACTTATCCGGTAAATAAGGCATAGACAACATGACATTCCAGGACATGACACTCATCCAGACCCCATTTACTTTCAGTATGATGCAATATAACATAGTAAAAGTATCATCAATTCCACAACGGGTGTTGCAGCCAAGATGTCTGTGTAGGCCTGGCCTAAGGTGCTTCCTATCTGATCACTTATGTTTTGACCTTGACCTTGATCTTAGTCCTTGTCTTGTTTCTTTGGATTTGCACCTGTAACTTGTAATTTGACCTCCTGATTTTGACACCGGATCTGTCTTCTGATCCTAATTGCTCGCCTCGTATCAACCCTGGTTTTATTCCTTACAAGTTTCGTTGTCATATATCTCAATGATATGTTATTTTTTTATAGTCATGAATTCCATGTCCCTTCTGTCTTGCAAAAAGTTATTTGGGAATTGCTTGTTTGTTAGATTAGAAAAATATGTGTGAGGTGCAGCGATTTTTTTCTTTAGGATATATTTTCTCAGCAGAAGGTTCGAGCATGGATCAGTGCAAGCCATCCTAACATAAACTGCTTATGGATAAGCAAACCAGTTCATAACAAACCCAAAACCTAAAATGTCTTAAAACCTATAAACCTATATCGAGAGCAGTCATAATAATAATTCCAATATGTATCTGCGAGTCATTGTGCTGTATCTCATGTAATATCAGATATTTCTTCTTCACATTTTATAGAACAAATACTCAGGAAGAGTCACAGGATTATTTATTTAATTATGTGTAGGATAAGCTAATAGTAAAGGGGAGGAGAATACACATCGCTGTATATACAGTGCCTTTCGAAAGTATTCGGCCCCCTTGAACTTTTCAACCTTTTGCCACATTTCAGGCTTCAAACATAAGGATATAAAATTTTAATTTTTGGTGAAGAATCAACAACAAGTGGGACACAATCGTGAAGTGGAACGAAATTTATTGGATATTTTAAACTTTTGTAAAAAACTGAAAAGTGGGGCGTACCAAATTATTCGGCCCCCTTAAGTTAATACTTTGTACTGCCACCTTTTGCTGCGGTTACAGCTACAAGTCGCTTGGGGAATGTCTCTATCAGTTTTGCACATGGAGAGACTGAAATTCTTGCCCATTCTTGCTTGGAAAACAGCTGGAGCTCAGTGAGGTTGGATGGAGAGCGTTTGTGAACAGCAGTTTTCAGCTCTTTCCACAGATTCTCGATTGGATTCAGGTCTGGACTTTGACTTGGCCATTCTAACACCTGGATACGTTTATTTGTGAACCATTCCATTGTAGATTTTGCTTTATGTTTGGGATCATTGTCTTGTTGGAAGATAAATCTCCGTCCCAGTCTCAGGTCTTTTGCAGACTCCAACAGGTTTTCTTCCAGAACGGTCCTGTATTTGGCTCCATCCATCTTCCCATCAATTTTAACCATCTTACCTGTCCCTGCTGAAGAAAAGCAGGCCCAAACCATGATGCTGCCACCACCATGTTTGACAGCGGGGATGGTGTGTTCAGGGTGATGAGCTGTGTTGCTTTTACGCCAAACATATCGTTTTGCATTGTGGCCAAAAAGTTGGATTTTGGTTTCATCTGACCAGAGCACCTTCTTCCACATGTTTGGTGTGTCTGCCAGGTGGCTTGTGGCAAATTTTAAATGAGACTTTTTATGGATCTCTTTGAGAAATGGCTTTCTTCTTGCCACTCTTCCATAAAGGCCAGATTTGTGCAGTGTACGACTGATTGTTGTCCTATGGACAGACTCTCCCACCTCAGCTGTAGATCTCTGCAGTTCATCCAGAGTGATCATGGGCCTCTTGGCTGCATCTCTGATCAGTCTTCTCCTTGTTTGAGATGAAAGTTTAGAGGGACGGCCGGGTCTTGGTAGATTTGCAGTGGTCTGATACGCCTTCCATTTCAATATGATTGCTTGCACAGTGCTCCTTGGGATGTTTAAAGTTTGGGAAATCTTTTTGTATCCAAATCCAGCTTTAAACTTTTCCACAACATTATCACGGACCTGCCTGGTGTGTTCCTTGGTCTTCATGATGCTCTCTGCGCTTTATACAGAACCCTGAGACTATCACAGAGCAGGTGCATTTATACGGAGACTTGCTTACACACAGGTGGATTATATTTATCATCATCAGTCATTTAGGACAACATTGGATCATTCAGAGATCCTCACTAAACTTCTGAAGTGAGTTTGCTGCACTGAAAGTAAAAGGGCCGAATAATATTGCAAGCCCCACTTTTCAGTTTTTTATTTTTTACAAAAGTTTAAAATAACCAATAAATTTCGTTCCACTTCACAATTGTGTCCCACTTGTTGTTGATTCTTCACCAAAAAATTATAATTTTATATCCTTATGTTTGAAGCCTGAAATGTGGCAAAAGGTTGAAAAGTTCAAGGGGGCCGAATACTTTCGAAAAGCACTGTAGATATGAGACAGATAGATAGATAGATAGATAGATAGATAGATAGATAGATAGAATATTGGTGTCATCTGAAATCCGGTTTGGTTATAGTCCAGTCTCCAGTTTTTTCTATATTCTTCTAGATCCACAATATTTCCGTCTTGGTGAGTCAGCTAGAGGTCTACGATAAGAACAATGTCATGGTGATCAGAAGAGAAATTGTAGCCCTGAAGAAACGACTTGAAGATTGTGAAAAGAACGGGACAAAACTAACACCTCCGCTTCATCCAATGGAGATTGGTATGTCAAAACAGAATTTTATATAGAGTTATTTTGTATAGAGTTTGTCACCAGGACAAATCCCTGGTACAGTGCTGGCCAAAAGTATTGGCACCCCTGCAATTCTGTCAGATAATACTCAATTTCTTCCAGAAAATGACTGCAATCACAAATGCTTTGGTAATAATATCTTCATTTAATTTGTCTTCAATGGAAAACCACAAAAAGAATTGTCAAAAAGCCAAATTGGATATAATTCCACACCAAACATAAAAAAGGGGGTGGACAAAAGTATTGGCACCCTTTGAAAAATCATGTGATGCTTCTCTAATTTGTGTAATTAACAGCACCTGTTACTTACCTGTGGCACATAACAGGTGGTGGCAATAACTAAATCACACTTGCAGCCAGTTGAAATGGATTAAAGTTGACTCAACCTCTGTCCTGTGTCCTTGTGTGTACCACATTGAGCATGGAGAAAAGAAAGAAGACCAAAGAACTGTCTGAGGACTTGAGAAGCAAAATTGTGAGGAAGCATGAGCAATCTCAAGGCTACAAGTCCATCTCCAAAGACCTGAATGTTCCTGTGTCTACCGTGCGCAGTGTCATCAAGAAGTTTAAAGCCCATGGCACTGTGGCTAACCTCCCTACATGTGGACGGAAAAGAAAAATTGACGAGAGATTTCAACAAAAGATTGTGCGGATGGTGGCTAAAGAACCTCGACTAACATCCAAACAAGTTCTAGCTGCCCTGCAGTCCGAGGGTACAACAGTGTCAACCCGTACTATCCGTCGGCTTCTGAATGAAAAGGGACTCTATAGTAGGATACCCAGGAAGACCCCACTTCTGACCCAGAGACATAAAAAAGCCAGGCTGGAGTTTGCCAAAACTTACCTGAGAAAGCCAAAAACTTTTTGGAAGAATGTTCTCTGGTCAGATGAGATAAAAGTAGAGCTTTTGGGGAAAAGGCATCAACATAGTGTTTACAGGAAAAAAAAAGAGGTTTTCAAAGAAAAGAACACGGTCCCTACAGTCAAACATGGTGGAGGTTCCCTGATGTTTTGGGGTTGCTTTGCTGCCTCTGGCACTGGACTGCTTGACCGTGTGCATGGCATTATGAAGTCTGAAGACTACCAACAAATTTTGCAGAATAATGTAGGGCCCAGTGTGAGAAAGCTGGGTCTCCCTCAGAGGTCATGGGTCTTCCAGCAAGACAATGACCCAAAACACACTTCAAAAAGCACTAGAAAATGGTTTGAGAGAAAGCACTGGAGACTTCTAAAGTGGCCAGCAATGAGTCCAGACCTGACTCCCATAGAACACCTGTGGAGAGATCTCAAAATGGCAGTTTGGAGAAGGCACCCTTCAAATCTCAGGGACCTGGAGAAATTTGCCAAAGAAGAATGGTCTAAAATTCCAGCAGAGCATTGTAAGAAACTCATTGATGGTTACCGGAAGCGGTTGTTCTCAGTTATTTTGTCTGAAGGTTGTGCTACCAAGTATTAGGCTGAGGGTGCCAATACTTTTGTCCGGCCCATTTTTGGAGTTTTGTGTAAAATGATCAATGATTTGACTTTTTTTTCATTCTCTTTTGTGTTTTTTCATTGCAAGCAAAATAAATGAAGATCTTATTACCAAAGCATTTGTGATTGCAATCATTTTCTGGAAGAAATTGAGTATTATCTGACAGAATTGCAGGGGTGCCAATACTTTTGGCCAGCACTGTATATACTATATACAGTAGTATAAGTCCTAGGAAAAACAAGTCAGCGTCAGATGTCTCCCAAATAAAGTCTCATTGTGGCTTTTCTTACTCTGCATGAATTAGGCTAGGTTCATAGCTGCGTCAGAGTCTCCGTTGTAGACTCCACAGCAAAAACCACTGAAAATCAGCAGAGATAAAAACCCTCCACGGAGGACTTTACTCTCCACTGGTTTCACTATAAAAACGGCAGAAACCTGACGGACATCCGGCAGACCCCATTATAGTCTATATGTCATGTGACTGCTGAGACCCAATCACAGGCCTCAGCGGTCCCTGATGTCAGGCAGAAAACCAGACGAGAAAAGGGAGCCATGCTGGAGCCCATGGGGGGTGAGTAACATTGTTTTTTAAGTTTCCTCACCTCCCCTGGACCTTCCTTGATTATACTCTGGGGTGTGAATGGACCCGAGACTATAATAACAGCTTCAGTTCAGACGAGCTTGGTCCAAATTAAACCACCAGGCGAACATTGCAAGATGAATCTCAGGAGGTTCACCCAATACATACTTATACTTTAAAAGGGGCGTGACCTAAATAATTTCTATTAATCGTAATCGAGGTAAAATGCCCGATTACTAGTGATTTTGATTTAGGTCATAACTGCCCAGCCTTACTCATGGGGCAACGTGAGGTCAGCAACACAAGCATCCTCATGTCTCTATGAACGTCACCAAGGGTATAAAATGCTTTGGCACCACTAGGGCAAGTCTATCTGAGGCCTTCTTCACACGTCAGTGGAGACTACACAGAGATAAGGTATAGTGGATAGATGTGCTTCTGTCTGTAATGTAATAAATAGTTATCTAGTAGGTGAGAGCCCCTAGTCATTGAGTTGTGCCACCCTAGGGCCATTCTACACTGTAGTCCAGTTAGAGAAAAAGTTGCAAGAGAGGGAGTGTTGGCCAAAGGTGACGACAACTGTAAGCCACCGGCATAACTATAGTCACAACTGAAGTTGCAATTGGGCCCGAAAGCAAAGAGGGCTCACAGATCTCCTCACCTCACTGGGGTTTGTTAAACTTCTGTGACCTCCTTTCTGATTCCCTTTGATGGCTGGCAGTCTGTGCATCTTAAATTTATTCCCCCTGCCCTCTGGTGCACTGGAGTGAGAAGATTTATGATACACAGCCTTCCACAGTCAGAAAGGAGAAAATTAACAATTTCATGGTAAAATAGCAGATGTCAGCAGTATATAGTCAAAGAGAGATTCTGTTGGGGAGACTGTGGGACAAAGTTGGGTAAGATTAATATGTGGGGGCACTGACAGGAGTGGGATGATGGGAAGCTTGTGGGCACAGTAAAGTTGTTAACAAATTATCATGGCATTCTGGGCCAGATAGAGAAGGAAAGCGAAGTGTAAATACAGCTAAAATATACAGATGGGATGAGACTGACGGTTGTAAGGAAATTTTGTGCATGGAGACCCAAGCTGTGCTTTTGCACCAGAGCTCATAAGTAGAGATGAGCGAATCGAAGCTGACGAAGTGCAATTCGATCCGAATTTCAGGAAATCTTCGATTCGCATCGAATCCAGATTTCCTTGTGGTATGAAATCGCATTTTAAACTTAGGACACGTCGGAATAGCCTTTAGAAAGTCTATTCTACTCCTACCTTTGTCGCTGCATCACGCCCCCTGCGATGTCCTCTCGTGTAGGACTAGAAAAAAGATGGCTGTCGGACATGCGGAGAGCCGTTCATGTAGGACTAGAAAAAAGATGGCCGCTGGACATGTGCAGAGCCGCTCGTGTAGGAATAGAAAAAAGATGGCCGTCGGGCCAGAGTCAGGTATGAATCTGAGCAAAAGCATATTTTATTGAGCAAATCATCCCTTTTTATACATCCACTAAAGTGGTGCGTACAGCCAAAGTTCACTCGAATGATGAGTTTCTGATCAATAGTTTATGATACTTAATCATCGCATCAGCAGTTTCATATCAACATAATTAGTGGTCAGTAGCTCCTGCTAAATAATTAAATGTCAGCAGTTACACATACAGTATAAGCAAACATAATATTAAGCACAAACATAAAACAACTTGGTACAGCAATAACGGAGTAATAAAAGTTGGATACAGGTCACAGTGCCCTATCACATTCAAGAAACTTGTTCACCTCCTGTGAGACTGTGTAACCATACACTAAGTAAAGTTCCATCATGACACTGTTACTACTGCCTCTGTCTCTGTCCTTCTGCCATCCCAGAGAGGGAAACCACTATAGCACCACAGGGCCACAGCATCTAAAGGGGAGCTCCAATGACATCCTACCTAGTGAGTCGCATTGCACAAAGCATTCGAGTGAATGTGCTGTGGAACCATACTGGCAAACATGTCTCTCTTTTTCCTGATGGCTAATATTGGCTTCTTTTTGGATAGACCCAGTTGGACTTTTACAGGCAACCATGGTCACCATTCATTGATTAATTTGATTAAACAGAATTCATCATCTTAATTGTGGCTTAAAGGGTAGGTCCTGATTCTTAAGTTGTTGTCCAAGATGTTCAAGAGATGCCTGTAAGTTCCTTGCTTCTTAGTTATATCTAATGCACTCTGTGGAGCCACCTTTATGCTTTTTATATATGTTTGGTTTTTCTTTTGTGCAGGTACCTGTCACTATGGATCGATTGTGAACATCAGTAAACCATTTGTAGTACAACTGAACTATTATGGAGTCAGCTACAGATATGGAGGATGGGGGAGAGATTCATTAGCTGGAGCTGACCAGAATGTTCAGTGGGTGGCTCCTCTCAATACAGACGCAAGGATAATGAACTATTTACGTACCTACAATACATACAACGATCTTCTGATCTACAATTACAACATAGACAGAGGAATCTCTAGTTCACACTATGGACAAGGCGGTGGAATGATCATGTATAATAAAACAATGTACTATAACTGCTACAACAATAGAAACCTATGCAGATACAATCCACAGCTCAATACATTGGAGCTCACTGTTGGTCTCCCTAATGCTGCTTCCAATGGTCGGTTCTCTTATTCATCCTCAGCGTTTCAAGACATTGACATGGCCGGCGATGAAAAAGGTATCTGGGTAATTTATTCTACTGAAACAAGTGCTGGAAACATTGTCATCAGTAAACTAGATCCCGTATCACTTGCAGTACAACAGACCTGGACCACTTCCCAATACAAGCCTGCAGCCACCAATGCATTCATGGTGTGCGGTGTCTTGTATGCGACCAGAGCCATCAGCACGAAAAAAAGAAGAGATATTTTACAGGTATGACACAAAAACTGGGAAGGAAGGTTGGTTTAGTATTCCCTTGGATAAACCAAAAGAGACTGTGCGGAGCCTGTCTTACAATCATAATGACCATAAGCTCTACATGTACAATGATGGCTACCTAGTCAACTATGACCTCACTTTTAACCCTCCCCAGGAATATAAGTCTCAAATATAACCATACAAGTCCACACCTCACTGTTCATAAGATTGTAAGGTCTTCTGTATGCTCCACTAGGACAATAACAACATGATCTGGCCAAAACAAGACAACTATGAAACCACCTTGAAATCTGTAAATAGTAGGATAATGGTTAAACCATGTCCTTACAATGTAGGTCAAATAATAATAATAGTATATGGATACTAGCATTAATGTACCATAAATGTGTCTCCATGTTAACAGACAACAAGGAAACCCTGTGTAGTCTGATCATGCAGTAATTTTACATCCGGCCCAGTGGCCTAAATACCGGGATAGCAGCGGTATCGGCTGCCACAGGGCCGAGGACTTTAGGGGGCCCGGTGGGCCTCAGATGCTTTTTTTATTTTTTTTTTTCTTCGGGCTTGTTTGGTGACGTCCCAGACGTCACATGGGCCAGGCCGGTGTCATCATGCGCCGCGACACCAGCCCGGCCCACATGACTTCAGTACCGACATTGAAGAGGACCGAAAGCAGCAAGGAGTGCACCAACCCGGGAGAGGTAATTAACATTGGTTTTCATGTTTGTCACCTGCCAGGATCTCCGATCATTATACTCTGGGGTCTGAAAAGACCCCAGAGTATAATAATATTTTATGGGTGATCCACTATGGCAGGGCCGGCTCCAGGTTTGTGTGGGCCCTTGGGTAACAGAGCCCCAATGGGCCCCTTTTGGAGTAACTCATGCACAATACAGCAAAAAAACAATCAAAATTGGGTGTTTTTTGCTAGGACAGACCTACTAGAGTGGAGTGTAATACAGTCCATTCCATACAAATAGATACTGTACAACCTGTTCAGACATCGGAAAGTAAAGAGGAATTTCAGGTGGACATCTGCCTCGGATTCTTCTTTATCTTCTGACCCTGGTTCACGGTGCAGAACATCAGCATGCCCTTGTGGTTTTCCACCTCTGATTAGGCCCAAATTAATTAGTCTAACCAATGCGGAGTCTCAAGCCGCGGCCTCTGAATCCTCTGCAGAATCTGTGGCAAGGTCCAGCAGGACACTTTTTTTTTCCAGCTTCCTGCTCCAAATAGTTTCAATAGGAGGCAGAATGAGGGAGAAATCTGCTGCAAAATCAGTGTCAGATTCCACCGTGTGAACAGGGAGAGATACTGTTAATAGGGCCACTCCACAGTGGCCCCCACACAGTATCATATGCTCCACAGTGACCCCCACCCAGTATTATATGCTCCACAGTGACCCGCACACAGTATTATATGATCCACAGTGGCCCCCACACAGTATTATATACTCCACAGTGGCCCCCACGCAGTATTATGTACTCCACAGTGGCCCCCACGCAGTATTATATACTCCACAGTGGTCCCCACGCAGTATTATATACTCTACAGTGGGACCCATGCAGTATCATATGTTCCAGTGACCCCCACACAGTATTATATGATCCACAGTGGCCCCCACACAATATTATATGCTCCACAGTGGCCCCCTCACAGTATTATATGCCCAGCAGTGGCCTCCCTACACAGTAATATATGCTCCCAACAGCCCCCCTCCGCTCCAGTGCTATTATTATACTCTGGGAGGCCCAGGGAAGGTGATTAAAAATTACAAACTCTCATACTCACCTTGCCTTACCTTTCCTTGGCATCCTCGCTCCATCCTGCCGTCTTCAGCGTCTTCTGACGTTGCTGCTGAGGCCTGTGATTGGGCCTCAGCGGTAACGTGGAGGCGCACTGACGTCATTACGCAGCCGCGCCCCATGTGACCGCTGGGGCCTAATCAAAGGCCTCAGTCACATGACAGAAGAGCGCCAGAGAGAACACTGTGCCCAGGAGAGGTGAGCATATGTGTTTATTAATTTCAGTCACCTCCCCTGGGGGGCCCAGTTTTTGCTAGTTACGCCTTTGACCCTGCCCCTACTTCTTGCTAATCTACTACATGTATGTTAGAAATAAGGTAAAGATAGAACAACCCTAAATGGGGCTTATTTGCAGTATGTTACCATGGAGACACGTAAGTCTGCATTAAAACTGTAGACATAAAATGATGGGATGTTGGATATGATAAGACTGTTTGTGTTTGCAAAGTTACTTCATTCTTAATTTGAGATGCATTGGAGCAATACAAAATATTGATGTGCAGACCTGGCCCCTGAGATTGTCCTAGGGAAAATCTTGAGGATCTCTACCTGAATGAACACTGAACTGTAGATCACTATAAAGATTAATCACATGTCTATTCTTACTGTAGTTTTTAGAATCAAAATTGTGAGTTTGTCTTTTAATATTATTTTACAGTTTATATGGAATTAATATACAGAAAAAGTTGCAAAGTCCCCTTGCAGATACAATGTAATACTTTACTGATGCTTCAGAGCTTCATTCACTATTCTACACACTTTAGAACTAAAAACTCAGAGCAAAACCTGCTTGTTCAGTGTCTACAAAGAGCGTCACAGCAGACAATAATGTACATGTACGGTAATAGGATAGATGGAACATTAAATGTCCTACTGCATTATAGGAGTTCACTGAATCCATCAACACATACCTATATATACATACCCAAGTATAGCAGCAGAATTGTGAATACAGCTCTGGAAAATAATACAGTCTGTGACTAAGATTCAGTACAAGATAGTAACGTAGGATCAGACCCAGGATTTTGAAAGGGAGGTATACAAATAGTTCGGTGCCTACAACAGATATGGCAATTTTATCCCAATACAATTAGCCATCCCCTATATTCACCTCTTTAATGTAATGTATTTACAAAGTTTCTTTTCATGTATATTGTATCTATATACAAACTATAAAATGTATCCTGTTTATATGTGGACATACTCATATCTATGTCTACTAAAATGATCAGTTTGTGGAAATTTGTGTTAATACATACTTGTCTTTTATTAAATTGTTTCTCCTATCACTTTAATGAAATAAAATCAGATGCAAGCAAATCCAGTGTGTAGTGTCCCTTTATTCAGCCTCTCTTATTTCTCCCATTCTATATATATTACATATCCTGCAGTAAGACGGCTGTGACATCAGACCTACATTTGCTTCAGTCTATGTATGTTGAACTCAAGCACGGAGCCGTATGCTTCAATTCAGGAGTATACATTATTTCACTATATAATTGTGTTAATAAGCGAAGACTAAAGTTAACAATGATAGCCTATGTATTTAGGAGTTCAGTGATGACATCATCAATTACGTCACTGTCTGTACCTGAAGGGGACTTATACTCAGGTGTGCACCGCTAATGAGGCAAATTGAGGCGGCCGCCTCAGGCGGCACTGTCCGGGGGGGTGGCATTTTTACTATTTAATGTAAACCAGCCCAGGACAGGCCGCTTTAAAAAAAACAACGCTGAGCGGGGCCTGTCCTGGGCTGGTTTACAAGACGTTGCATCTCAGCACAGGCGGCGATACAATGACGTCATCACGCCGCCTACGCTGAGACACAGACGTCGCGGACAAGAAGAGGAGGCGGCGGCGGCTGCATCAAGGCATCGCAGGTGAGTATAGCTTTTTTTTATATATATAAATAGGCCGTAACCTGTTGGAGTATCCCCGGCAGGTCAGGGCCTATTTATTTACCTACCCCGCGTCTGCTCGTGGCCGCCCCCGCTTCCCCTTCTGCTATGGGACGCAGAAAGGGAAGCGGAGGCCGCTGTGAGCGGCCGCGGGTATCGGTAAGTTAGGCCGCAAATACTACTATTATTATACTCCGGGGCCTATTCAGACCCCGGAGTATAATAATCGGAGGCCTAGGGTTGGTGAGGGAACATAAAAACCAATGTTACTCACCTCCTGCGATCCGATGTAACTCCGAGCAGGCTTGAGGCTTCTGGTGACGTCATCAGGTCGCGTCGCCGGCCTGATCACGTGACGTGTGTGCGCAATTAAAAAGGGCCGAAAGCTGCAAGGAGTGCACCGGTGTCCAGGATAGGTAAGTAACTCTGGTTTTTATGTTTGTATTCTCCCCTGGGTCTCCAATCATTATACTCTGGGGTCTGAAAAGACCCCAGAGTATAATAATAGTTCATGGGTCGGCCACTATGGGGCATAATACCCTGTGCAGGGACCACTGTAGAGCATAATACTCTGTGCAGGGTATTATGGAGCATAATACAAGTGCAGGGGCCACTATGGAGCATAATACCAGTGCAAGGGCCACTATGGAGGATAATACCAGTGCAGGGGCCACTATGGAGCATAATACCAGTGCAAGGGCCACTATAGAGCATAATACCAGTGCAGGGGCCACTATGGCGCATAATACTGTGTGCTGGGGCCACTGTGGCGCATAATACCGTGTGCAGGGGCCAATATGGAGCATAATACCATGTGCAGGGGCCAATATGGGGCATAAAACTGTGTGCAGAAGTTGCTGTGGAGTATAATACCGTGAGCAGGGGCCACTATGGAGCATAATACCGTGAGCAGGGGCCACTGCGAGGCATAATCCAGTGTGCAGGGGCCGCTGCGGGCCATAACACTGTGTAATACTGTGTGCAGGGGCTGCTGTGGAACATTATAGTGTGTGTAAATGGGGCGCTATAAACATAGGCTATGGCGCCTGTTTATATTATATGCTGTCTGTTTATAGTGACCGTGTGATGTAATTGTAGCCTTGTCACATACTGTAGACATGTACAGTTAATTAGTTAACACCTGGGGTATTATTAATAAGGGGCACTATTTATACAGGGTACACACGGACATTATTAATATAAAGATGCACTTGGGAGTATTATTCATTATGGGGGTTATATCACATATTTTATAATTGGGGGTAGCAGCAGAATGGGGGCTTTGTGTAGGTGAGGACAATGTGGGTTGGATGCCTGGAAAAGTGAGGAGCCAAAGATGTCTGTGCTGCAACCTTTACAGGGATAAGTCACAGCTGGAAGAAGTGGTCATGGCGGTCCAGAGGGAAGAGAAGGGAAATGTGACCGATTAGTCAGAGACGTCACCTGTAAGTCACAGAATGTTACTGCACTGTATTCACCTAAATGATAGAGGATAAATACCTAATTGATGGGGGTCTGTCTGCTGAGACCCCCACTGAGACTGAGAATTGGGTTTTTTCCCCCCACTAGGTGGGAATTCAGCCTGACCGCAGCCATATATATAGGTGTGTCACTTGGTGGATGGACGAACCCGCGTGGCTCTCATTCACTTTAATGGGAGTGCCAAAGATACCCGAAGTCCAGTCCTCAGCTATCTGCGGCGCTCCTATTATAGAGAATGGGGGCCACGTGGCCTCGTCCATCCACCAAGCAGAAGATGTGTGAAGTTACTTTCATTGTTAATGCCATGTTGTTGATCTGATACTGAAGTAATACAGGAAGAAGAATTCTTAAAAACTGTTTTATAACTTTGTGTATTGTGTATATTGTGCGACGATAACAGTGTGTTAAACTAGTAGCGTGGAAACTCAATTTAATTTTTTTATTTTTTTTTGGGGGGGGGGGGGGGCGTCTTTCTATAGTCCGCCTCAGGCAGCAAAGAGGCTAGGGTCACCACTGCTTATACTGTAATATCATTAAGGTCAATAGAGCACAGCCTAGAGCAGAACACCCTAAAAAAATATAAAGAAAAGCAAAGAAACAAAAAAACATGAGAGATTAGACTATGTGACACATCTAAAGCAGCATTTTGGACAATTTAAGGTCAATTCACTCACCTCTATAGCGCTAATGTAGAGCAGAACTGAAAATGTAAAAAAAATATACAGAAATTAAAAGGCCAATGACAAAACACAAAATTGATCCTACTCCACGAGTTAGACATAGTAACATAGTATATAACATTGGATGAAGAGAAGAAACAGGTCCAGCAAGTGCAACTTATAACCCTACAGTGCTGATCCAAGGCCGAGGCTGATGTCAATTGCCGCATGTCAAGGAAAAAAATTCCTTCCTGACTCCAAATCCGTCAATGTTGACTGTGTCCCAGTCTGAGTATTTCCCAGACAGATAAATATGTTAAAGGGTATGTCCGAGAATCTTTGTACTGGGGCATCTGTCCCCACCACATAAGTCAAAACAGTGGCTTCAGAGGCCTAAGGAAAGGAACCAGTGATGTATACTCCTGATAACCAGCCATGATGTCCTTATTGTGGTCGGGTTATCTTCTCACATACATGTAGTGTCCCCTCCTGATAACCAGCCATGATGTCCTTATTGTGGTCGGTTATCTTCTCATACATGTAGTGTCCCTCCTGATAACCAGCCATGATGTCCTTATTGTGGTCGGTTATCTTCTCATACATGTAGTGTCCCTCCTGATAACCAGCCATGATGTCCTTATTGTGGTCGGGTTATCTTCTCATACATGTAGTGTCCTCCTGATAACCAGCCATGATGTCCTTATTGTGGTCGGGTTATCTTCTCATACATGTAGTGTCCCTCCTGATAACCAGCCATGATGTCCTTATTGTGGTCGGGTTATCTTCTCATACATGTAGTGTCCCTCCTGATAACCAGCCATGATGTCCTTATTGTGGTCGGGTTATCTTCTTATACATGTAGTGTCCCCTCCTGATAACCAGCCATGATGTCCTTATTGTGGTCGGGTTATCTTATTATAGCTGGGTTTCTGACAAGTTCCAGACCATAGGAAGTTCCTGTATTCATGACCGTATTCATTGGCAACATTGGCATACATCCAGACAACAAACTGTCATCACTAAGATGGTTAGAGAAAGCCTTTAAAAATTTTAATTATTTCTATTTGCAAATATGTTTAACTTTTAATTTTCAACAAATCAAAATATGGTTATGTTCATGGGAAACCTTTTTACAGTACTTGGTGCCATCCATTTAAATCTTTCTGGTGTGGTTGCTCAGATTCTCCCTACTCGTCCATTTCTGAAAAAAATACCACCAGCCCCTCAGGCCATTCTATGCATACTGGTCTTGGGTAGTCTAAGACACTCCCCCTGCTCGAGGTTGGTTCATTCAAGAGGAAGAAGGAGTATCTTAGATCCTATACACACTTTGGCCACCAGCCTGCCTGCTATGGTATCTACAAATAGAGATTTCAAAGAGCTATCAACTTACCCAATGAAGGTCAATCTAGTAAGGTCTGGATGAGACAAAGTACTAGAAGGCAGAGAGAATTCACTAACAACCTCAGGATTTCATTCTGGGACCTACATGAATCTCTCACTACTATTGATGACAAAATCCAGGAGTCTGCCAATAAAGAGAATTCATGGATGGGAATTGTCAGGAGGAAACATTAGTTGTACAAAAAAACATCAGGGGAAGATTTTACTTTATCCATGAACACCACAGCAAACACATGGACTTCTAGAACAGTATGCTATGACAGGAGAGTCAAAGATAGAGTACCAGAAGATATGTTTAGTGAAAACTAAAGGCAGAACTTCACCAAAAGAACTTCCAAGCTACGAAGCATGCTTTGTTATAGTTAGGACAGCTCCCCATCATAGAATCCATCATAAATTCTCTAATGTACAAGAACGGTCTTGAGAATGAACAACCTAGTCAAAAGAATGAAGCTTTGCCAAAAGTGGACCTTGCAACATGACAATGACCCTAGACATCCCATTAACTATATCAAGGAAAGGCTTCAAAACAAGAAATGAAGGTATTTGAGTGGTCAAGTGAAAGCTCTGGTCAAGATCCTACTGAGATGCTAAATGGAACGTTGAAATGAGAGGTTCACACAAAAATACCGTCAAATATTGGATGAAAAAAGTCTACACAGAGGAGTGGGGGAAAACATCTTATAGCTGATGACTGTTAGACATGCTACATGCACATGACAGTGGTGATATCTACTGTTTGCTAAAGATAGATCCATATTCCACACAAAACATGTCTGCATCACATTTGTATGTCATCTATAATCACAAATCTGCAAAAAGACTTCTATGATCTCATACACTTGCATGAGCAAGTCTATGCCGCAAATACAGACAGGAGTAGGTCCTGCTCCATATATTGTGGAGTGTTTGTAGAGATGAACGAATTGAAGCTGAAGTGGAATTCGAATTTCAGAAAATATTCGATTTGCATCGCATCCAGATTTTCCTGGCGGCTGCACTTTAGGACATGGGGCAAGGAACTCTGGGAACGCGGGATCTTGGGTGGGGGGGTTATGGAGGAGTGGGGTAGTTGCTGCAGGAGTCAGCGGCAGCAGGAGTGGGGCGATGCTGCGGCCCTTGGGCTTTTAGGAGATGGTGTCCCGGTGGTGTGAACCTGTTCCCGACATCCTCAATACTATTACAGAGGATGCCAGGTCTTTAAAGATGATGGCGGCCAGTCTGCTGTTGAGTGGCTGCCATAACGACCGGGTCTCCACTGAAAAATGGAGACCCGGAGCTAATGCCTGCGATCAGAGTCCACTCTGATCAATGGCATTACTACTGCCCCCCTCAAAGTATTAAAACTGCTCCAGGGGCCGGTCCCCACCAGCCCCGTACCTTTCACGTTGCAGGCCAGCTCCCACGCAGCGAGATCGTGGAAGCCGTCCTGTTCCTGTAGTCTGTGGGACTTGCAATCAAACAATTGCAGGTCTAAGTCCCCTGGGAAGGGGGGGGCGCTAATAAAATAGTAAAAAAAATAAATAAAACGTTTTAAAAAAATAAAAAAATATAAAAAAATAAAAGTTTGTCACCCCCCTTTCCCTACAATACATATAAATACTGTGTAACACTTACACTTTAGGTATCCCTGTCTACAAACTTATAGACAAAACAACAGTGAATGCCTTATCAGAAAAAAAAAGTCAAAATGGCAAACCGCCGTTTTTTCGCTGTTTCGCCTCTGATAAAAATTTGAATAAAAAGTGATCAAAGCAACAAATGACCCCCTAATGCATCCCGGTACACAGAAATATAAAAAAGTTACGGGTGTCAGAATATGACTTTGTTTTTTGCAAAGTTTTGGATTTTTGTTTAGGGGTTAAAATGTAAATAAAAAATATATAAATTTGGTATCCTCAGAATCATACCGAAACATAGAATACAGGTGACATGTCATTTTGGCTGCAAAGTGAACACCGTAAAAAACCAAAGCCTGTAAGAAATTTGCACAAATGCACTTTGTCAACTCCACCCAATTCAGATTTTTTTTTCCAGCTTCCCAGTACATTGTACAAAGTAATAAATTATACCATTATGAAGAACAATTTGTCCCACAAACATTAAGGCCTCATATGGCTCTGTGAACCGAAAAATAAAAAAATTATGGGGAGTCAAAAATGCCACCAGCGGGAAGGGGTTAACATTACCATAGGCAAATTCCACTGCAGGGCCACCTACAACTCCCATATTTTATTTTTATTACTAAATATTTTACCACATTTTTTGCTTCAAATTTTTTTCCCCTATTTTCCTCCTCTAAAACCTAGGTCGTCTTCTAGTCCGAAAAATATGGCATATATCTTTTGTTTGAAGATGAAATTAAATAAATTTTTTCCTTGTAGATTAAAAATGTAAAAAGAAATATATTGAGTGTCCTTACTTTTTAAGTGACATACAGTATATCCAGTCTAGGAAGGCTAGGATAGATAGTAAAGGGAATGGGGATAATTTCTTGTTGAGGACCCTATTGAATTGGAAGCAGTCAGTAACATCAGTATAAAGGATTTGTCATATCTCAGGCATTGCTATTTCCTTTTTTTGCTAGTTCCTTACCTTAAGATTTCCATATAGGTTATAAATCTTCTGTAGAAGTACAGCTGTTATAAATAATTAATAAGATTGATGTCACAAAGTTGAAAATTTCCTAATTTCATGTGAATTGTCTCATTACCATGGACTCACATTTATACTATATTAAGGATTTTACATAATCTGTAGGGTCAGGGAAGTAGATAAAAACATCAGAAAGAGAACACAAACTGGCCTGAAATTACAATTCCCTCCCTTATTTTAAAAGTGGGGATAGCAGTGCCCCAGTCATACCATATCAGGGTATCAGGGGTGCAGTCACTGGGTAGGGGTACTTATCCTGTCAGTTACAATTAACAGATCAGTCACAGACTAGTGGCAAGTAGATTGCAGGTATACAAATACAGTTTTTATTTTTTTCAGCTATTGTGTCGGGGGTTGTCAATGTGACAAAATAAACATATCAAACAATCGAGCACAAGAGCTTACAATCTATGAGGACATAGGGGGACACAAGAGGTCAGAGGGCTTCTTTGCTACCATGGTCCAGCCATCTTTTAATAGAAAAGGTTGTGTAACTGAAGATGTATGAGCGGTCACCAGCTGGTATCTGTGAATAACCATATACTAAGTGCAAGGAGTGCAGGGTAACTTCTAGATAGAGAGGACAGGATCTGAGGAACAGAGGAGGAAGGATAAAAGCTGTTATTGTTTTGCACCTCCGCACACTACACTGTGATCAGAGCACGTGATAAGCCTGACCATACAGATGTGATTTTAGGGCAGTTTTGAAGCTGCTGTAGTTGGGGATTAATTGGATTGTCTGGGGTAAAGCATTCCAGAGCACCGGTGCAGCTCGAGAAAAGTCTTGGAGACGGGAATGGGATGTTCGGATAACAGAGGTTGCAAGTCTAAGGTTATTGGCAGAATGGAGAGGACGGTTAGGGTGGTAGACAGTGACGAGAGAGGAGATATAGGGGGCGCAGCCCTATGGATGGATTTGTGGGTCAGTGTGATGATTTTATATTGTATTCTGTGATGGATGGGCAACCAATACAGCGACTGACACAAGGTAGATGCATCTGTGTACCGGAGTGACAGAAAGAGGAGTCTGGTGGCACTGAGGACAGATTGTAGTGGGGAGAGTTTAGTAGGAGGAAGCCCAATTAGAAGAGAATTGCAATAGTGAAGACGAGAGAGAATCAGAGCGACAATGAGGGGTTTTGATGTTTCCACGGTGAGAAAAGGGCGAATCCTAGAGATGTTTTTAAGGTGCAGGTGGCAAGAGCGTGCAAGTGTCTGAATATGTGGGGTAAAGGTGAGATCTGAATCAAATACAACCCCCAGATAGCGGGCATGCCGCCTTGGGGTAACAGTAAGGCCACATACAGAAATGGAGATATCAGGGTTAGGTCTAAATTTCCCCATTGTGGAAATATTAAAGGACTATTATTATTATTATTATTATTATTATGTTAGTAGATGGAGGGAACATAAGAAATTAAGTTTTTGAAAGATTCAATTTCAGATAAAGAGAAGACATGATGTTAGAGACAGCAGAGAGACAGTCACTGCTGTTCTGTAGTAGTGCAGGGGTGATGTCACGGGATGACGTATATAGTTTGGTATCATCTGCATAAAGATGGAATTGAAAGTCAAATTTGCGAATGGTTTGTCCAACTGGGGCTGTGTACAGAGAGAAGAGGAAGGGACCTAGGACCTAGCCTTGAGGAACCCCAACCACAAGGGGCAGAGGAGAAGAAAGTAGGCCAAGAGTTCCAGGAGTTTAGAGATGAAGGGGAGGTTAGAGACAGGTCAGTAGTTAGCAGCACAGGATGGGTCGAGGGAGGGTTTTTTCGGTAGTGGGGTTATGACAGCATGTTTGAAGGAGGAGGGAAAGATTCCAGAAGAAAGAGAGAGGTTAAAAGTTTTAGTAAGGTGAGTTGTAACAGTAGGGGACAGAGATCTGAGGAGGTGTAATGGGATAGGGTCACTTGTGCAGGTAGTGGAGCGAGAAGAAGAAAGGAGCTGGGAGACCGGGTCAAATAATGAGAGTTCACAATGAGGAGCAAGGGAGGGAAGGGGACTGATGCCGCTTAGAGAATGGGTTATTTCCTGACTGATTTTGTTGATTTTGTCTTTAAAGTACATGGCCATGTCTTTAGCACTGAGGTCTGTGACAGGTACCTGTACCCGGCGAGGTGAAGGGCAGAGTTATAGGCTTTGAGCATAAACTTGAATTGAAGAAAATCTGCAGATGTGTGAGATTTTCGCCATAGCCATTTGGCACATCTTGAGCATCGCTGAAGAAAAGGTGTTTGTGGAGTGTGCCAAGGTTGCCGGTGTCTGTGTTTGGATTTTTGGACGGTCAAGGGTGCTACTTTATCCAGGGTGGCTTTGAGAGTCACACTGTAGTGTTTGGTGGCCAGTTCAGGACAGGAGAGAGAAGAAATGGGAGACAGTGATGACTGTAGGGTGTCTGAGAGGTGCGGAGTGTTTACAGCCTGTAGATTTCTGCATGTGCGGTAGGTCAGTGGGTTTTGTGAAGGACAAGAAGCTTTAATGGTAAAGGAAAGAAGGTTGTGGTCGGAAATTGGTAGGTAAGCGTTAGTAAAGTCAGAGACAGAGCAGAGCCGTAAGAAGACCAGATCAAGGATATTACCATCTTTGTGTGTGGGAGAAGAAGTAAACTGAGAGAGACCAAGAGAGGCGGTTAGTGATAGATGGCGAGAGGCAGATGGAGAGACAGGGGTGTTAATGGGAATGTTAAAGTCACCCATAATGAGGGTCAGAATTTCACAGGATAGGAAGTTGGGAAGCCATGAAGAAAAGTGATCTAAAAACTGGTAGGGTGAGCCAGGGGGATGGTAGATGACAGCTACTCGCAGGGAGAAAGGGTGGAAGAGTCTGATAGTGTGGACCTCAAAAGAGGGGAAAGAGAGCGATGGTACTGGAGGAATGACCTGAAAAATACATCGTGGTGATAGATGAACACCTACCCCTCCACCTTGCCTATCCTCAGGTCTAGGGGTGTGTGAGAATTGGAGGCCATCATAACAGAGAGCAGCAGGGCATGCGGTGTCAGACTGTTTAATCCAGGTTTCAGTGACAGCCAGCAGGTTAAAAGACTTTGAAATGAAGAGATCTTGAGTAACGTCAAGTTTTGCAGACTGAGCGGGCGTTCCAGAGAAAACAAGAGAAAGAGACTGGTGGAGGAGACGGCAGACAACAAATCTTAATAAAGTTAGCAGGATTTCTTGGTGAGACAGGTACAGAGTTGAGGTTAACAGAAGGAGGGCCAGGGTTTGGAGAGATGTCCCCAGCAGCTAATAGCAGGAGAATGGCGAGAGATGATTTGTGAGATTGTCTAATAAGTTGCACAGAAGCACAAGGTGGGTTAAGATGGTTGAGGAAGGTGAAGAGAGAATGGGAGCTGCACATAGGAGAGGGAAGGAGAGAGGGACTGATGTGGATAGAAGTAACAGGAGGTGGGAATGGGCGGTAAATTTGTAAAAAAAAAAAGCAGAAAATAGAGACAAAAAACATGCTGTGAACATGGTGAGACATTAGTGTTTAGAAACTTACAAGTTTTTGGAGTGATAATTCAGCTGATCTGTCTTCTGCCCTGTCTAAGTGCTATGTTTAACTGCAGCTTCTACACACTTGTGATTGAATCACACTTAGGATTGAATTGAATGGCAACTGGCTATTGAGTGATCTGGGGACATACCGAACAGGTCTCTGTGGCTGGGAGAAGATTTCCCCAGACCATGGTGACCATTGGGGGATGTTTTCCCCTATGTGACATTGGGATTGGACAATAAAAGGAGTGACAGCTGAGGGGTGACTGTCTTTACCTGGAAGAGGAAGAAGATCCTGGACCAGCTCCCCCCCTCCCCCCAAGTTTTATTGTTTTATGTCATGGCATTGTTTATTAACTTTTGGGTAAAACTGTTTTCTTGAAGAAAATTTCGGTAAGGTCATGAGTTTATGGCTAAGCATTTCGTTTATTACTGTTCTTGTTGTTTAAATTTAATAAATAAAAGCCATGGCTAAATGTTTTACCATTTAAAATATAGTTACATATATTATTTTATTAGTTGTTATAGGTTGGTATGTACAGGGGCATCTCAATAAATGAGAATATCTGTGAAACGTTCATTCATTTCAGTAATTCAGTAATACAATCCATAATCAGCGTCTTCCATGATTGTGTGTCCTACTGAACCAGACTGAGGGACCATTTAAAGGCTTAGGAAACCTTGGCAGGTGACACTGAATTTACAAGACTGAACTGAACTTACAATATTCTCATTTTCTTAGATTTGGGTTTTCATTCCCTGTAATCCATAATCAACATTTACAGAAATAAAACACTTGAAATAGAAGACTCTGTGTGTAAAGAATCTAGAAAATATAGGAGGTCACTTTTTGGCTAAAGCCCCACATGGCGTAAACGCCGTGATTCACCCAGCGTTTTACAGTCAGAGCACAGTGGATGGGATTCTAGTTAATCCCATGCCCACTTTGCGGGAAAAACAGCGCTGCGGACACACAGCGATTTCCAAAACCGGTACGGTTTTGGAAATCGCAGCATGTCAATTATTCCTACGGAAACGCCGGTGGTTTCCCCATAAGTATAATTGAAAAAGAAAGTCCGCAGAGGAAAACTCAGCAAACTTTCAGTCTAAAAGCGCTGTGGGAAGAACCGCGATGCGATCCCGCCGCAGTTTCTCCCGCAGTGCTTTTTTGCTGCGGGACGCCATGTGGGGCCTTAGCCTTTTAATGTAATTACTGAAAGAAAGAAATGTTTCAAAGATATTCTAATTTATTGAGATGCGCCTGTATATTATCAAAACCATCCCCAGATCTAAGGCACTTAATATGTTTCGGGCAGTTGTGGCCAGAATTTTGGTTGGTCTACCTGACCGTGGTTTGGTTTCTGGGCATGTTATCAGGCCAAAATCACCAGGGTATGGGAACTTTTGAACAGGGTCATTTTGATGTTTTTGGTTGTCATTATGATTTAAAAAGAGAAAAGACAGAAGTTTGACAATAAATGGCTTCAACCAACCACTAACCATGAGTGGAGAAAAAGTTTTTGTGTTATCATTCATATTCTCTGAAAAAAGGCCAAAATAAACAAAAAATATGCCGGGGTATGTAAACTTTTTAGCACAACTGTAGCTCCTTTCATTGTACAATGTGCCCCTCATAATGCCACCCACTCCACTAGTGCCAGAGTTACCTCCATGCCTCCATATGGGGAACACAAACAGTCCCCTTTTTTCACAAATGCTCTTAATGCCAACCAGCATATTAATGTCATTGTCCTGGAATTGTTATCTATCATCTGATTGGTGGGGCCCAATAGCTGTGCCTGGTATGGATCATCTGTTCAGAGCCACGTCCAACACCCATACTATACACTCCAGGGAGCCAGAAGCAGATGTGTCTGTGCCCTTTATAGTGGAAAGGTGCTGGTATTGCAGCGCAGCTCCCATTAAAGTGAATTGTTAGCAGAGCTGCAGTAAAGCTGCAGGCCACTATATAGGGAATGGATCCCTCTGCTTCTGGCTCTCTGCAGTGCATAATACAGGGGTCGGAAGTGGCCCCGAACAGATGATCTGATCAATTACATATTCATGCACAACCTCTTTAACCTCTGCCTGCCCTGCACTACAATAGCACGCAGCAGTAAGCAGGTCATTCCTGTAAGCAATTTACTATAAAGCGTGCAGTGATAGTATGGCCATAGGAGCTGAGCCTACTCCATCACTTGCAAGTTCCAGTCTCCCAAAGAAACACATTGTATTGGCGCCAGTTTCCTGTCTGAGCAAAGGTACTGGACAACTAGGAAACTGGTTGATGACATCACATGACCCTCTATTAGCAGATATTTTTAGGCTAACATTATATGGCACTTCACAATGGCATTTCACATGACAGAACGTCTAGAAAGTTTATATTGTACAGACTATTGAGTATTTTCACACTGGACGCCACCCTCAAGTCTGCATGAATCCTCTGCGTGTACGTCTTCATACACCGAAGGGGTTTTACTATATTAGCTTATTACCTGTCTACATAATAGGTGTTGTGCTGTCCCATTTGAATGTCAGTTGAGCATACACATGGTTATAGGACCGACCAAGGTAACTGAACCCTGAACATACTGAACCGCCAAACCATTCCGACTTCATTGCATTCTGGTCTGTCTGTGTATGGGTTTCATGTCTACAGGTAGGATTGCTGAATTCAGAGAATGATAAAAGCAGAGACAAGAGGAAGAAAATAATTAAAGAAACAAGCATTTTTATTGAATAAAGAATATTACAAGGTTTGTTACTAACATCTGGATTATTGGTTTATGAAATAAAGTTGTAAAAATGTACACTTTAATATCCTCTGTGAATGCACAATGCGGGAATCACATCAAAATGTTTTACCAGCATCTTCTGTGTGATCTCCTCTGATCTACATTCTGATTATAGCATGTTTGGTCTTATATAAATGTCTTATATATCCTACACCATATCTGAGAGTATCCCTTGGCAATAAACCTCTATGTCTGATCATATCCATTCTAATTTCTCCCAGCTGGTACCATTTAATTTCCAGACTATAGATAAAGGCAACCAAAAACTCTTGTTTTTTTATGTTTCTTTTTTATAATTTGCACCTTTTTTCACTTGCACATTTTTATGTCTTACCAGTACTGGCACCTAATTTATTAAAAAAAGGCACTTGCACCAGAAATCTTGGTCAAAACTCACCACATGAAATTGTGATTCCAATGCTGTCTGACATGACGGGGCATATTGACTCTGTCCATGTCCTGATGTGCATCTGCACTTATTTTGCACCTATTTAAAAAGTCGAACATTGCTTTTCCTGACAAAATCTCAAAATGACCAGGGGAGTGATTTTTCTACAATGAAAATGCCTTAAAAAAAAGCAAAGGCCAGATCCAGAGCATGCTGTGTTTTATAAATCATGCATTGGAAGCAAAAATACCAGGAAATGTATAGAAAAAAAAAAGGTAAGGGTTTTCCTACTGATTAATCTGTAATATCTGGCATTTTTTTGCTGCATAGTGGGGGGAAAAAAGCAACGCCGCAAAATCTCTGTAATGTGCAACCACCCTCTGGGATACATTTCACCATTCCTGCCTCCTGTTATCTATGTTCCATGTAGTAATGAAATAGTTCTTCACTTATCTTCTTTTCTACTGTAAGAGACAGCCAATGTTGTCCTAAGCTTCATTTGTCTGTATAAACTGTTAATGTTGAATGTATTTCTGTGATTCTGTTCCTTTAAGACAGCAGCCATTGTAATTGTGACATGATGCTGGAGTGAGACCCCCCCCCCTTTTATGTCAGCCTGCCTGTTCTGCAGACAGAGTGTGAGCAGAGCAGCAGGAAGTGACGAGACAGAGAGCAGCAGCCATCTTGGCAAGTGTTGTATTGAACTGGTGTGGAGATTTTTCTGTACAGCTAAGCTGTATCTTGGTCCAGAGACAAACAAAGTGTAAAGAGACAACAGGACTAGTGAGTCCATGTGAAAGGAACTGTGCTCAGTGGCTGATCAGTGAGACTGACATTGTGACTGTGTATATGGATACCACAGATAGAGACTCGCAGTGCTGTTGATGTACTGGACGGCACCTGCTAAACCCCGGCTTACAACCCAGCTCAGTGTATGGATTCGGCAGGACTGTCAGTGTGCTGAGTGGAATCTGCTGTTGGATTACATTGCATTCATTGGGTTTCCCTGTTAAAGAGGACTTCATTTCTCCCAAGATCCTGATAACAGTGAGGAGAGGACGCTTCACTATAAAAGAAAGGAACGACTTTGGGCCCCACCGCGCGCTTCTACGGACTGTAAGCGGTCCACCTGGACCACTGGGGAAAAGGGGGTGCACCCAAATGTGATGTCAGGGTCAGTTAGGGATAGTTTTGAGTATATTGTTCATTCAGTGTCCATACTGCAGAAGTGGACAGAGTAAAAGTAGAAACCATTACAGAATTTGC
>CAMRHE010000632.1:0-105000 GCA_947044405.1 Leptodactylus fallax
TGTGGGTGGGCACAGGCACTATTACAGTAATACTGCCCCCCTACAGATAATAATCCCCCCGGCACACACTTACACAGGTAATATTAGCTGTGGGTGGGCACAGGCACTATTACAGTAATACTGCCCCCTACAGATAATAATCCCCCCGGCACACACTTACACAGGTAATATTAGCTGTGGGTGGGCACAAGCACTATTATAGTAATACTGCCCCCTACAGATAATAATCCCCCCGGCACACACTTACACAGGTAATATTAGCTGTGGGTGGGCACAGGCACTATTACAGTAATACTGCCCCCTACAGATAATAATCCCCCCCGGCACACACTTACACAGGTAATATTAGCTGTGGGTGGGCACAAGCACTATTATAGTAATACTGCCCCCTACAGATAATAATCCCCCCGGCACACACTTACACAGGTAATATTAGCTGTGGGTGGGCACTAGGCACTATTACAGTAATACTGCCCCCTACAGATAATAATCCCCCCCGGCACACACTTACACAGGTAATATTAGCTGTGGGTGGGCACAGGCACTATTACAGTAATACTGCCCCCTACAGATAATAATCCCCCCGGCACACACTTACACAGGTAATATTAGCTGTGGGTGGGCACTAGCACTATTATAGTAATACTGCCCCCTACAGATAATAATCCCCCCGGCACACACTTACACAGGTAATATTAGCTGTGGGTGGGCACTAGCACTATTACAGTAATACTGCCCCCTACAGATAATAATCCCCCCCGGCACACACTTACACAGGTAATATTAGCTGTGGGTGGGCACTAGCACTATTATAGTAATACTGCCCCCTACAGATAATAATCCCCCCGGCACACACTTACACAGGTAATATTAGCTGTGGGTGGGCACAGGCACTATTATAGTAATACTGCCCCCTACAGATAATAATCCCCCCGGCACACACTTACACAGGTAATATTAGCTGTGGGTGGGCACTAGCACTATTATAGTAATACTGCCCCCTACAGATAATAATCCCCCCGGCACACACTACACAGGTAATATTAGCTGTGGGTGGGCACCACTATCCAACACTCCCCCCCTACACAGGTAATATTAGCTGTGGGTGGGCACAGGCACTATTATAGTAATACTGCCCCCTACAGATAATAATCCCCCCGGCACACACTTACACAGGTAATATTAGCTGTGGGTGGGCACAGGCACTATTATAGTAATACTGCCCCCTACAGATAATAATCCCCCCGGCACACACTTACACAGGTAATATTAGCTGTGGGTGGGCACTAGCACTATTACAGTAATACGCCCCCAGAAATAAATCCCCCCGGCACACACTTACACAGGTAATATTAGCTGTGGGTGGGCACAGGCACTATTATAGTAATACTGCCCCCTACAGATAATAATCCCCCCGGCACACACTTACACAGGTAATATTAGCTGTGGGTGGGCACAGGCACTATTATAGTAATACTGCCCCCTACAGATAATAATCCCCCCGGCACACACTTACACAGGTAATATTAGCTGTGGGTGGGCACTAGCACTATTACAGTAATACTGCCCCCCACAGATAATAATCCCCCCGGCACACACTTACACAGGTAATATTAGCTGTGGGTGGGCACTAGCACTATTACAGTAATACTGCCCCCCACAGATAATAATCCCCCCGGCACACACTTACACAGGTAATATTAGCTGTGGGTGGGCACAGGCACTATTATAGTAATACTGCCCCCTACAGATAATAATCCCCCCGGCACACACTTACACAGGTAATATTAGCTGTGGGTGGGCACTAGGCACTATTATAGTAATACTGCCCCCCACAGATAATAATCCCCCCGGCACACACTTACACAGGTAATATTAGCTGTGGGTGGGCACAGGCACTATTATAGTAATACTGCCCCCTACAGATAATAATCCCCCCGGCACACACTTACACAGGTAATATTAGCTGTGGGTGGGCACAGGCACTATTATAGTAATACTGCCCCCTACAGATAATAATCCCCCCGGCACACACTTACACAGGTAATATTAGCTGTGGGTGGGCACTAGCACTATTATAGTAATACTGCCCCCTACAGATAATAATCCCCCCGGCACACACTTACACAGGTAATATTAGCTGTGGGTGGGCACAGGCACTATTATAGTAATACTGCCCCCTACAGATAATAATCCCCCCGGCACACACTTACACAGGTAATATTAGCTGTGGGTGGGCACAGGCACTATTATAGTAATACTGCCCCCTACAGATAATAATCCCCCCGGCACACACTTACACAGGTAATATTAGCTGTGGGTGGGCACAGGCACTATTATAGTAATACTGCCCCCTACAGATAATAATCCCCCCGGCACACACTTACACAGGTAATATTAGCTGTGGGTGGGCACAGGCACTTAAAACCCCCGCTAATAATCCCCCCGGCACACACTTACACAGGTAATATTAGCTGTGGGTGGGCACTAGCACTATTATAGTAATACTGCCCCCTACAGATAATAATCCCCCCGGCACACACTTACACAGGTAATATTAGCTGTGGGTGGGCACAGGCACTATTATAGTAATACTGCCCCCTACAGATAATAATCCCCCCGGCACACACTTACACAGGTAATATTAGCTGTGGGTGGGCACTAGCACTATTATAGTAATACTGCCCCCTACAGATAATAATCCCCCCCGGCACACACTTACACAGGTAATATTAGCTGTGGGTGGGCACAGGCACTATTATAGTAATACTGCCCCCTGCAGATAATAATCCCCCCGGCACACACTTACACAGGTAATATTAGCTGTGGGTGGGCACTAGCACTATTATAGTAATACTGCCCCCTACAGATAATAATCCCCCCGGCACACACTTACACAGGTAATATTAGCTGTGGGTGGGCACTAGCACTATTATAGTAATACTGCCCCCTACAGATAATAATCCCCCCCGGCACACACTTACACAGGTAATATTAGCTGTGGGTGGGCACAGGCACTATTATAGTAATACTGCCCCCTACAGATAATAATCCCCCCGGCACACACTTACACAGGTAATATTAGCTGTGGGTGGGCACAGGCACTATTACAGTAATACGCCCCCTCCCACAGATAATAATCCCCCCGCACACACTTACACAGGTAATATTAGCTGTGGGTGGGCACAGGCACTATTACAGTAATACTGCCCCCTACAGATAATAATCCCCCCGGCACACACTTACACAGGTAATATTAGCTGTGGGTGGGCACAGGCACTATTATAGTAATACTGCCCCCTACAGATAATAATCCCCCCGGCACACACTTACACAGGTAATATTAGCTGTGGGTGGGCACTAGCACTATTATAGTAATACTGCCCCCTACAGATAATAATCCCCCCCGGCACACACTTACACAGGTAATATTAGCTGTGGGTGGGCACTAGCACTATTATAGTAATACTGCCCCCTACAGATAATAATCCCCCCCGGCACACACTTACACAGGTAATATTAGCTGTGGGTGGGCACAGGCACTATTATAGTAATACTGCCCCCTACAGATAATAATCCCCCCGGCACACACTTACACAGGTAATATTAGCTGTGGGTGGGCACTAGCACTATTACAGTAATACTGCCCCCCACAGATAATAATCCCCCCGGCACACACTTACACAGGTAATATTAGCTGTGGGTGGGCACAGGCACTATTATAGTAATACTGCCCCCTACAGATAATAATCCCCCCGGCACACACTTACACAGGTAATATTAGCTGTGGGTGGGCACAGGCACTATTATAGTAATACTGCCCCCTACAGATAATAATCCCCCCGGCACACACTTACACAGGTAATATTAGCTGTGGGTGGGCACAGGCACTATTATAGTAATACTGCCCCCTACAGATAATAATCCCCCCGGCACACACTTACACAGGTAATATTAGCTGTGGGTGGGCACTAGCACTATTATAGTAATACTGCCCCCTACAGATAATAATCCCCCCGGCACACACTTACACAGGTAATATTAGCTGTGGGTGGGCACAGGCACTATTATAGTAATACTGCCCCCTACAGATAATAATCCCCCCGGCACACACTTACACAGGTAATATTAGCTGTGGGTGGGCACTAGCACTATTATAGTAATACTGCCCCCTACAGATAATAATCCCCCCGGCACACACTTACACAGGTAATATTAGCTGTGGGTGGGCACAGGCACTATTACAGTAATACTGCCCCCTACAGATAATAATCCCCCCGGCACACACTTACACAGGTAATATTAGCTGTGGGTGGGCACTAGCACTATTATAGTAATACTGCCCCCTACAGATAATAATCCCCCCGGCACACACTTACACAGGTAATATTAGCTGTGGGTGGGCACTAGCACTATTATAGTAATACTGCCCCCTACAGATAATAATCCCCCCGGCACACACTTACACAGGTAATATTAGCTGTGGGTGGGCACAGGCACTATTATAGTAATACTGCCCCCTACAGATAATAATCCCCCCGGCACACACTTACACAGGTAATATTAGCTGTGGGTGGGCACAGGCACTATTATAGTAATACTGCCCCCTACAGATAATAATCCCCCCCGGCACACACTTACACAGGTAATATTAGCTGTGGGTGGGCACTAGCACTATTATAGTAATACTGCCCCCTACAGATAATAATCCCCCCGGCACACACTTACACAGGTAATATTAGCTGTGGGTGGGCACAGGCACTATTATAGTAATACTGCCCCCTACAGATAATAATCCCCCCGGCACACACTTACACAGGTAATATTAGCTGTGGGTGGGCACAGGCACTATTACAGTAATACTGCCCCCTACAGATAATAATCCCCCCCGGCACACACTTACACAGGTAATATTAGCTGTGGGTGGGCACAGGCACTATTATAGTAATACTGCCCCCTACAGATAATAATCCCCCCGGCACACACTTACACAGGTAATATTAGCTGTGGGTGGGCACTAGCACTATTATAGTAATACTGCCCCCTGCAGATAATAATCCCCCCGGCACACACTTACACAGGTAATATTAGCTGTGGGTGGGCACTAGCACTATTATAGTAATACTGCCCCCTACAGATAATAATCCCCCCCGGCACACACTTACACAGGTAATATTAGCTGTGGGTGGGCACAGGCACTATTATAGTAATACTGCCCCCTACAGATAATAATCCCCCCGGCACACACTTACACAGGTAATATTAGCTGTGGGTGGGCACAGGCACTATTATAGTAATACTGCCCCCTACAGATAATAATCCCCCCGGCACACACTTACACAGGTAATATTAGCTGTGGGTGGGCACAGGCACTATTATAGTAATACTGCCCCCTACAGATAATAATCCCCCCGGCACACACTTACACAGGTAATATTAGCTGTGGGTGGGCACAGGCACTATTATAGTAATACTGCCCCCTACAGATAATAATCCCCCCGGCACACACTTACACAGGTAATATTAGCTGTGGGTGGGCACTAGGCACTATTATAGTAATACTGCCCCCTACAGATAATAATCCCCCCCGGCACACACTTACACAGGTAATATTAGCTGTGGGTGGGCACTAGCACTATTATAGTAATACTGCCCCCTACAGATAATAATCCCCCCGGCACACACTTACACAGGTAATATTAGCTGTGGGTGGGCACAGGCACTATTACAGTAATACTGCCCCCCACAGATAATAATCCCCCCCGGCACACACTTACACAGGTAATATTAGCTGTGGGTGGGCACTAGCACTATTATAGTAATACTGCCCCCTACAGATAATAATCCCCCCGGCACACACTTACACAGGTAATATTAGCTGTGGGTGGGCACTAGCACTATTATAGTAATACTGCCCCCTACAGATAATAATCCCCCCGGCACACACTTACACAGGTAATATTAGCTGTGGGTGGGCACAGGCACTATTATAGTAATACTGCCCCCTACAGATAATAATCCCCCCGGCACACACTTACACAGGTAATATTAGCTGTGGGTGGGCACAGGCACTATTATAGTAATACTGCCCCCTACAGATAATAATCCCCCCGGCACACACTTACACAGGTAATATTAGCTGTGGGTGGGCACAGGCACTATTATAGTAATACTGCCCCCTACAGATAATAATCCCCCCGGCACACACTTACACAGGTAATATTAGCTGTGGGTGGGCACAGGCACTATTATAGTAATACTGCCCCCTACAGATAATAATCCCCCCCGGCACACACTTACACAGGTAATATTAGCTGTGGGTGGGCACAGGCACTATTATAGTAATACTGCCCCCTACAGATAATAATCCCCCCGGCACACACTTACACAGGTAATATTAGCTGTGGGTGGGCACAGGCACTATTATAGTAATACTGCCCCCTACAGATAATAATCCCCCCCGGCACACACTTACACAGGTAATATTAGCTGTGGGTGGGCACAAGCACTATTATAGTAATACTGCCCCCTACAGATAATAATCCCCCCGGCACACACTTACACAGGTAATATTAGCTGTGGGTGGGCACAGGCACTATTATAGTAATACTGCCCCCTACAGATAATAATCCCCCCGGCACACACTTACACAGGTAATATTAGCTGTGGGTGGGCACAGGCACTATTATAGTAATACTGCCCCCTACAGATAATAATCCCCCCGGCACACACTTACACAGGTAATATTAGCTGTGGGTGGGCACTAGCACTATTATAGTAATACTGCCCCCTACAGATAATAATCCCCCCGGCACACACTTACACAGGTAATATTAGCTGTGGGTGGGCACAGGCACTATTATAGTAATACTGCCCCCTACAGATAATAATCCCCCCGGCACACACTTACACAGGTAATATTAGCTGTGGGTGGGCACTAGCACTATTATAGTAATACTGCCCCCTACAGATAATAATCCCCCCGGCACACACTTACACAGGTAATATTAGCTGTGGGTGGGCACTAGCACTATTATAGTAATACTGCCCCCTACAGATAATAATCCCCCCGGCACACACTTACACAGGTAATATTAGCTGTGGGTGGGCACTAGCACTATTATAGTAATACTGCCCCCTACAGATAATAATCCCCCCGGCACACACTTACACAGGTAATATTAGCTGTGGGTGGGCACAGGCACTATTATAGTAATACTGCCCCCTACAGATAATAATCCCCCCGGCACACACTTACACAGGTAATATTAGCTGTGGGTGGGCACTAGCACTATTATAGTAATACTGCCCCCTACAGATAATAATCCCCCCCGGCACACACTTACACAGGTAATATTAGCTGTGGGTGGGCACAGGCACTATTATAGTAATACTGCCCCCTACAGATAATAATCCCCCCGGCACACACTTACACAGGTAATATTAGCTGTGGGTGGGCACAGGCACTATTATAGTAATACTGCCCCCTACAGATAATAATCCCCCCGGCACACACTTACACAGGTAATATTAGCTGTGGGTGGGCACAGGCACTATTATAGTAATACTGCCCCCTACAGATAATAATCCCCCCGGCACACACTTACACAGGTAATATTAGCTGTGGGTGGGCACAGGCACTATTATAGTAATACTGCCCCCTACAGATAATAATCCCCCCGGCACACACTTACACAGGTAATATTAGCTGTGGGTGGGCACTAGCACTATTATAGTAATACTGCCCCCTACAGATAATAATCCCCCCGGCACACACTTACACAGGTAATATTAGCTGTGGGTGGGCACAGGCACTATTATAGTAATACTGCCCCCTACAGATAATAATCCCCCCGGCACACACTTACACAGGTAATATTAGCTGTGGGTGGGCACAGGCACTATTATAGTAATACTGCCCCCTACAGATAATAATCCCCCCGGCACACACTTACACAGGTAATATTAGCTGTGGGTGGGCACAGGCACTATTATAGTAATACTGCCCCCCTACAGATAATAATCCCCCCGGCACACACTTACACAGGTAATATTAGCTGTGGGTGGGCACAGGCACTATTATAGTAATACTGCCCCCTACAGATAATAATCCCCCCGGCACACACTTACACAGGTAATATTAGCTGTGGGTGGGCACAGGCACTATTATAGTAATACTGCCCCCTACAGATAATAATCCCCCCGGCACACACTTACACAGGTAATATTAGCTGTGGGTGGGCACTAGCACTATTATAGTAATACTGCCCCCTACAGATAATAATCCCCCCGGCACACACTTACACAGGTAATATTAGCTGTGGGTGGGCACAGGCACTATTACAGTAATACTGCCCCCTACAGATAATAATCCCCCCGGCACACACTTACACAGGTAATATTAGCTGTGGGTGGGCACAGGCACTATTATAGTAATACTGCCCCCTACAGATAATAATCCCCCCGGCACACACTTACACAGGTAATATTAGCTGTGGGTGGGCACTAGCACTATTATAGTAATACTGCCCCCTACAGATAATAATCCCCCCGGCACACACTTACACAGGTAATATTAGCTGTGGGTGGGCACAGGCACTATTATAGTAATACTGCCCCCTACAGATAATAATCCCCCCCGGCACACACTTACACAGGTAATATTAGCTGTGGGTGGGCACAGGCACTATTATAGTAATACTGCCCCCTACAGATAATAATCCCCCCGGCACACACTTACACAGGTAATATTAGCTGTGGGTGGGCACAGGCACTATTATAGTAATACTGCCCCCTACAGATAATAATCCCCCCGGCACACACTTACACAGGTAATATTAGCTGTGGGTGGGCACTAGCACTATTATAGTAATACTGCCCCCTACAGATAATAATCCCCCCGGCACACACTTACACAGGTAATATTAGCTGTGGGTGGGCACAGGCACTATTATAGTAATACTGCCCCCTACAGATAATAATCCCCCCCGGCACACACTTACACAGGTAATATTAGCTGTGGGTGGGCACAGGCACTATTATAGTAATACTGCCCCCTACAGATAATAATCCCCCCGGCACACACTTACACAGGTAATATTAGCTGTGGGTGGGCACAGGCACTATTATAGTAATACTGCCCCCTACAGATAATAATCCCCCCGGCACACACTTACACAGGTAATATTAGCTGTGGGTGGGCACAGGCACTATTATAGTAATACTGCCCCCTACAGATAATAATCCCCCCGGCACACACTTACACAGGTAATATTAGCTGTGGGTGGGCACTAGCACTATTACAGTAATACTGCCCCCTACAGATAATAATCCCCCCGGCACACACTTACACAGGTAATATTAGCTGTGGGTGGGCACAGGCACTATTATAGTAATACTGCCCCCTACAGATAATAATCCCCCCGGCACACACTTACACAGGTAATATTAGCTGTGGGTGGGCACAGGCACTATTATAGTAATACTGCCCCCTACAGATAATAATCCCCCCCGGCACACACTTACACAGGTAATATTAGCTGTGGGTGGGCACAGGCACTATTATAGTAATACTGCCCCCTACAGATAATAATCCCCCCGGCACACACTTACACAGGTAATATTAGCTGTGGGTGGGCACAGGCACTATTATAGTAATACTGCCCCCTACAGATAATAATCCCCCCGGCACACACTTACACAGGTAATATTAGCTGTGGGTGGGCACTAGCACTATTATAGTAATACTGCCCCCTACAGATAATAATCCCCCCGGCACACACTTACACAGGTAATATTAGCTGTGGGTGGGCACAGGCACTATTATAGTAATACTGCCCCCTACAGATAATAATCCCCCCGGCACACACTTACACAGGTAATATTAGCTGTGGGTGGGCACTAGCACTATTACAGTAATACTGCCCCCTACAGATAATAATCCCCCCGGCACACACTTACACAGGTAATATTAGCTGTGGGTGGGCACAGGCACTATTATAGTAATACTGCCCCCTACAGATAATAATCCCCCCGGCACACACTTACACAGGTAATATTAGCTGTGGGTGGGCACTAGCACTATTATAGTAATACTGCCCCCTACAGATAATAATCCCCCCGGCACACACTTACACAGGTAATATTAGCTGTGGGTGGGCACAGGCACTATTATAGTAATACTGCCCCCTACAGATAATAATCCCCCCGGCACACACTTACACAGGTAATATTAGCTGTGGGTGGGCACAGGCACTATTATAGTAATACTGCCCCCTACAGATAATAATCCCCCCGGCACACACTTACACAGGTAATATTAGCTGTGGGTGGGCACAGGCACTATTATAGTAATACTGCCCCCTACAGATAATAATCCCCCCCGGCACACACTTACACAGGTAATATTAGCTGTGGGTGGGCACTAGCACTATTATAGTAATACTGCCCCCTACAGATAATAATCCCCCCGGCACACACTTACACAGGTAATATTAGCTGTGGGTGGGCACTAGCACTATTATAGTAATACTGCCCCCTACAGATAATAATCCCCCCCGGCACACACTTACACAGGTAATATTAGCTGTGGGTGGGCACAGGCACTATTATAGTAATACTGCCCCCTACAGATAATAATCCCCCCGGCACACACTTACACAGGTAATATTAGCTGTGGGTGGGCACTAGCACTATTATAGTAATACTGCCCCCTACAGATAATAATCCCCCCGGCACACACTTACACAGGTAATATTAGCTGTGGGTGGGCACAGGCACTATTATAGTAATACTGCCCCCTACAGATAATAATAACCCCCCGGCACACACTTACACAGGTAATATTAGCTGTGGGTGGGCACAGGCACTATTATAGTAATACTGCCCCCTACAGATAATAATCCCCCCGGCACACACTTACACAGGTAATATTAGCTGTGGGTGGGCACAGGCACTATTATAGTAATACTGCCCCCTACAGATAATAATCCCCCCGGCACACACTTACACAGGTAATATTAGCTGTGGGTGGGCACAGGCACTATTATAGTAATACTGCCCCCTACAGATAATAATCCCCCCGGCACACACTTACACAGGTAATATTAGCTGTGGGTGGGCACTAGCACTATTATAGTAATACTGCCCCCTACAGATAATAATCCCCCCGGCACACACTTACACAGGTAATATTAGCTGTGGGTGGGCACAGGCACTATTATAGTAATACTGCCCCCTACAGATAATAATCCCCCCGGCACACACTTACACAGGTAATATTAGCTGTGGGTGGGCACAGGCACTATTATAGTAATACTGCCCCCTACAGATAATAATCCCCCCGGCACACACTTACACAGGTAATATTAGCTGTGGGTGGGCACAGGCACTATTATAGTAATACTGCCCCCTACAGATAATAATCCCCCCGGCACACACTTACACAGGTAATATTAGCTGTGGGTGGGCACAGGCACTATTATAGTAATACTGCCCCCTACAGATAATAATCCCCCCGGCACACACTTACACAGGTAATATTAGCTGTGGGTGGGCACAGGCACTATTATAGTAATACTGCCCCCTACAGATAATAATCCCCCCGGCACACACTTACACAGGTAATATTAGCTGTGGGTGGGCACAGGCACTATTATAGTAATACTGCCCCCTACAGATAATAATCCCCCCGGCACACACTTACACAGGTAATATTAGCTGTGGGTGGGCACAGGCACTATTATAGTAATACTGCCCCCTACAGATAATAATCCCCCCCGGCACACACTTACACAGGTAATATTAGCTGTGGGTGGGCACTAGCACTATTACAGTAATACTGCCCCCTACAGATAATAATCCCCCCGGCACACACTTACACAGGTAATATTAGCTGTGGGTGGGCACAGGCACTATTATAGTAATACTGCCCCCTACAGATAATAATCCCCCCGGCACACACTTACACAGGTAATATTAGCTGTGGGTGGGCACTAGCACTATTATAGTAATACTGCCCCCTACAGATAATAATCCCCCCGGCACACACTTACACAGGTAATATTAGCTGTGGGTGGGCACAGGCACTATTATAGTAATACTGCCCCCTACAGATAATAATCCCCCCGGCACACACTTACACAGGTAATATTAGCTGTGGGTGGGCACAGGCACTATTATAGTAATACTGCCCCCTACAGATAATAATCCCCCCGGCACACACTTACACAGGTAATATTAGCTGTGGGTGGGCACTAGCACTATTATAGTAATACTGCCCCCTACAGATAATAATCCCCCCGGCACACACTTACACAGGTAATATTAGCTGTGGGTGGGCACAGGCACTATTATAGTAATACTGCCCCCTACAGATAATAATCCCCCCGGCACACACTTACACAGGTAATATTAGCTGTGGGTGGGCACAGGCACTATTATAGTAATACTGCCCCCTACAGATAATAATCCCCCCGGCACACACTTACACAGGTAATATTAGCTGTGGGTGGGCACAGGCACTATTATAGTAATACTGCCCCCTACAGATAATAATCCCCCCGGCACACACTTACACAGGTAATATTAGCTGTGGGTGGGCACTAGGCACTATTATAGTAATACTGCCCCCTACAGATAATAATCCCCCCCGGCACACACTTACACAGGTAATATTAGCTGTGGGTGGGCACAGGCACTATTATAGTAATACTGCCCCCTACAGATAATAATCCCCCCCGGCACACACTTACACAGGTAATATTAGCTGTGGGTGGGCACTAGCACTATTATAGTAATACTGCCCCCTACAGATAATAATCCCCCCGCAAGGAAGGGGGGGGGCCGGCCCCCGGCACACACTTACACAGGTAATATTAGCTGTGGGTGGGCACTAGCACTATTATAGTAATACTGCCCCCCACAGATAATAATCCCCCCGGCACACACTTACACAGGTAATATTAGCTGTGGGTGGGCACAGGCACTATTATAGTAATACTGCCCCCTACAGATAATAATCCCCCCCGGCACACACTTACACAGGTAATATTAGCTGTGGGTGGGCACTAGCACTATTATAGTAATACTGCCCCCTACAGATAATAATCCCCCCGGCACACACTTACACAGGTAATATTAGCTGTGGGTGGGCACAGGCACTATTATAGTAATACTGCCCCCTACAGATAATAATCCCCCCCGGCACACACTTACACAGGTAATATTAGCTGTGGGTGGGCACAGGCACTATTATAGTAATACTGCCCCCTACAGATAATAATCCCCCCGGCACACACTTACACAGGTAATATTAGCTGTGGGTGGGCACAGGCACTATTATAGTAATACTGCCCCCTACAGATAATAATCCCCCCGGCACACACTTACACAGGTAATATTAGCTGTGGGTGGGCACAGGCACTATTATAGTAATACTGCCCCCTACAGATAATAATCCCCCCGGCACACACTTACACAGGTAATATTAGCTGTGGGTGGGCACTAGCACTATTATAGTAATACTGCCCCCTACAGATAATAATCCCCCCGGCACACACTTACACAGGTAATATTAGCTGTGGGTGGGCACAGGCACTATTATAGTAATACTGCCCCCTACAGATAATAATCCCCCCGGCACACACTTACACAGGTAATATTAGCTGTGGGTGGGCACTAGCACTATTATAGTAATACTGCCCCCTACAGATAATAATCCCCCCGGCACACACTTACACAGGTAATATTAGCTGTGGGTGGGCACAGGCACTATTATAGTAATACTGCCCCCTACAGATAATAATCCCCCCGGCACACACTTACACAGGTAATATTAGCTGTGGGTGGGCACAGGCACTATTATAGTAATACTGCCCCCTACAGATAATAATCCCCCCCGGCACACACTTACACAGGTAATATTAGCTGTGGGTGGGCACAGGCACTATTATAGTAATACTGCCCCCTACAGATAATAATCCCCCCCGGCACACACTTACACAGGTAATATTAGCTGTGGGTGGGCACTAGCACTATTATAGTAATACTGCCCCCTACAGATAATAATCCCCCCCGGCACACACTTACACAGGTAATATTAGCTGTGGGTGGGCACAGGCACTATTATAGTAATACTGCCCCCCACAGATAATAATCCCCCCGGCACACACTTACACAGGTAATATTAGCTGTGGGTGGGCACTAGCACTATTATAGTAATACTGCCCCCTACAGATAATAATCCCCCCGGCACACACTTACACAGGTAATATTAGCTGTGGGTGGGCACTAGCACTATTACAGTAATACTGCCCCCTACAGATAATAATCCCCCCCGGCACACACTTACACAGGTAATATTAGCTGTGGGTGGGCACAGGCACTATTATAGTAATACTGCCCCCTACAGATAATAATCCCCCCGGCACACACTTACACAGGTAATATTAGCTGTGGGTGGGCACTAGCACTATTATAGTAATACTGCCCCCTACAGATAATAATCCCCCCGGCACACACTTACACAGGTAATATTAGCTGTGGGTGGGCACAGGCACTATTATAGTAATACTGCCCCCTACAGATAATAATCCCCCCCGGCACACACTTACACAGGTAATATTAGCTGTGGGTGGGCACAGGCACTATTATAGTAATACTGCCCCCTACAGATAATAATCCCCCCCGGCACACACTTACACAGGTAATATTAGCTGTGGGTGGGCACTAGCACTATTATAGTAATACTGCCCCCTACAGATAATAATCCCCCCGGCACACACTTACACAGGTAATATTAGCTGTGGGTGGGCACAGGCACTATTATAGTAATACTGCCCCCTACAGATAATAATCCCCCCGGCACACACTTACACAGGTAATATTAGCTGTGGGTGGGCACTAGCACTATTATAGTAATACTGCCCCCTACAGATAATAATCCCCCCGGCACACACTTACACAGGTAATATTAGCTGTGGGTGGGCACTAGCACTATTATAGTAATACTGCCCCCTACAGATAATAATCCCCCCGGCACACACTTACACAGGTAATATTAGCTGTGGGTGGGCACTAGCACTATTATAGTAATACTGCCCCCTACAGATAATAATCCCCCCGGCACACACTTACACAGGTAATATTAGCTGTGGGTGGGCACAGGCACTATTATAGTAATACTGCCCCCTACAGATAATAATCCCCCCGGCACACACTTACACAGGTAATATTAGCTGTGGGTGGGCACAGGCACTATTATAGTAATACTGCCCCCTACAGATAATAATCCCCCCGGCACACACTTACACAGGTAATATTAGCTGTGGGTGGGCACAGGCACTATTATAGTAATACTGCCCCCTACAGATAATAATCCCCCCGGCACACACTTACACAGGTAATATTAGCTGTGGGTGGGCACTAGCACTATTATAGTAATACTGCCCCCCACAGATAATAATCCCCCCGGCACACACTTACACAGGTAATATTAGCTGTGGGTGGGCACAGGCACTATTATAGTAATACTGCCCCCTACAGATAATAATCCCCCCCGGCACACACTTACACAGGTAATATTAGCTGTGGGTGGGCACTAGCACTATTATAGTAATACTGCCCCCTACAGATAATAATCCCCCCGGCACACACTTACACAGGTAATATTAGCTGTGGGTGGGCACAGGCACTATTATAGTAATACTGCCCCCTACAGATAATAATCCCCCCGGCACACACTTACACAGGTAATATTAGCTGTGGGTGGGCACTAGCACTATTATAGTAATACTGCCCCCTACAGATAATAATCCCCCCCGGCACACACTTACACAGGTAATATTAGCTGTGGGTGGGCACAGGCACTATTATAGTAATACTGCCCCCTACAGATAATAATCCCCCCGGCACACACTTACACAGGTAATATTAGCTGTGGGTGGGCACAGGCACTATTATAGTAATACTGCCCCCTACAGATAATAATCCCCCCCGGCACACACTTACACAGGTAATATTAGCTGTGGGTGGGCACAGGCACTATTATAGTAATACTGCCCCCTACAGATAATAATCCCCCCGGCACACACTTACACAGGTAATATTAGCTGTGGGTGGGCACAGGCACTATTATAGTAATACTGCCCCCTACAGATAATAATCCCCCCCGGCACACACTTACACAGGTAATATTAGCTGTGGGTGGGCACTAGCACTATTATAGTAATACTGCCCCCTACAGATAATAATCCCCCCGGCACACACTTACACAGGTAATATTAGCTGTGGGTGGGCACAGGCACTATTATAGTAATACTGCCCCCTACAGATAATAATCCCCCCCGGCACACACTTACACAGGTAATATTAGCTGTGGGTGGGCACAGGCACTATTATAGTAATACTGCCCCCTACAGATAATAATCCCCCCCGGCACACACTTACACAGGTAATATTAGCTGTGGGTGGGCACTAGGCACTATTATAGTAATACTGCCCCCTACAGATAATAATCCCCCCGGCACACACTTACACAGGTAATATTAGCTGTGGGTGGGCACAGGCACTATTATAGTAATACTGCCCCCTACAGATAATAATCCCCCCGGCACACACTTACACAGGTAATATTAGCTGTGGGTGGGCACAGGCACTATTATAGTAATACTGCCCCCTACAGATAATAATCCCCCCGGCACACACTTACACAGGTAATATTAGCTGTGGGTGGGCACAGGCACTATTATAGTAATACTGCCCCCTACAGATAATAATCCCCCCCGGCACACACTTACACAGGTAATATTAGCTGTGGGTGGGCACAGGCACTATTATAGTAATACTGCCCCCTACAGATAATAATCCCCCCGGCACACACTTACACAGGTAATATTAGCTGTGGGTGGGCACAGGCACTATTATAGTAATACTGCCCCCTACAGATAATAATCCCCCCGGCACACACTTACACAGGTAATATTAGCTGTGGGTGGGCACTAGCACTATTATAGTAATACTGCCCCCTACAGATAATAATCCCCCCGGCACACACTTACACAGGTAATATTAGCTGTGGGTGGGCACAGGCACTATTATAGTAATACTGCCCCCTACAGATAATAATCCCCCCGGCACACACTTACACAGGTAATATTAGCTGTGGGTGGGCACAGGCACTATTATAGTAATACTGCCCCCTACAGATAATAATCCCCCCGGCACACACTTACACAGGTAATATTAGCTGTGGGTGGGCACAGGCACTATTATAGTAATACTGCCCCCTACAGATAATAATCCCCCCGGCACACACTTACACAGGTAATATTAGCTGTGGGTGGGCACAGGCACTATTATAGTAATACTGCCCCCTACAGATAATAATCCCCCCGGCACACACTTACACAGGTAATATTAGCTGTGGGTGGGCACAGGCACTATTATAGTAATACTGCCCCCTACAGATAATAATCCCCCCGGCACACACTTACACAGGTAATATTAGCTGTGGGTGGGCACTAGCACTATTATAGTAATACTGCCCCCTACAGATAATAATCCCCCCGGCACACACTTACACAGGTAATATTAGCTGTGGGTGGGCACAGGCACTATTATAGTAATACTGCCCCCCACAGATAATAATCCCCCCGGCACACACACACAGGAATATGCGGGGGGGCACAGCACAAAAAAAAAAACCCCCCCCCACAGATAATAATCCCCCCGGCACACACTTACACAGGTAATATTAGCTGTGGGTGGGCACAGGCACTATTATAGTAATACTGCCCCCTACAGATAATAATCCCCCCGGCACACACTTACACAGGTAATATTAGCTGTGGGTGGGCACTAGCACTATTATCCCACAGTAATACTGCCCCCTGCAGATAATAATCCCCCCGGCACACACTTACACAGGTAATATTAGCTGTGGGTGGGCACAGGCACTATTATAGTAATACTGCCCCCTACAGATAATAATCCCCCCCGGCACACACTTACACAGGTAATATTAGCTGTGGGTGGGCACAGGCACTATTATAGTAATACTGCCCCCTACAGATAATAATCCCCCCGGCACACACTTACACAGGTAATATTAGCTGTGGGTGGGCACAGGCACTATTATAGTAATACTGCCCCCTACAGATAATAATCCCCCCGGCACACACTTACACAGGTAATATTAGCTGTGGGTGGGCACAGGCACTATTATAGTAATACTGCCCCCTACAGATAATAATCCCCCCGGCACACACTTACACAGGTAATATTAGCTGTGGGTGGGCACTAGCACTATTATAGTAATACTGCCCCCTACAGATAATAATCCCCCCGGCACACACTTACACAGGTAATATTAGCTGTGGGTGGGCACTAGCACTATTATAGTAATACTGCCCCCTACAGATAATAATCCCCCCGGCACACACTTACACAGGTAATATTAGCTGTGGGTGGGCACAGGCACTATTATAGTAATACTGCCCCCTACAGATAATAATCCCCCCCGGCACACACTTACACAGGTAATATTAGCTGTGGGTGGGCACAGGCACTATTATAGTAATACTGCCCCCTACAGATAATAATCCCCCCCGGCACACACTTACACAGGTAATATTAGCTGTGGGTGGGCACAGGCACTATTATAGTAATACTGCCCCCTACAGATAATAATCCCCCCGGCACACACTTACACAGGTAATATTAGCTGTGGGTGGGCACAGGCACTATTATAGTAATACTGCCCCCTACAGATAATAATCCCCCCCGGCACACACTTACACAGGTAATATTAGCTGTGGGTGGGCACAGGCACTATTATAGTAATACTGCCCCCTACAGATAATAATCCCCCCGGCACACACTTACACAGGTAATATTAGCTGTGGGTGGGCACAGGCACTATTATAGTAATACTGCCCCCTACAGATAATAATCCCCCCGGCACACACTTACACAGGTAATATTAGCTGTGGGTGGGCACAGGCACTATTATAGTAATACTGCCCCCTACAGATAATAATCCCCCCGGCACACACTTACACAGGTAATATTAGCTGTGGGTGGGCACAGGCACTATTATAGTAATACTGCCCCCTACAGATAATAATCCCCCCGGCACACACTTACACAGGTAATATTAGCTGTGGGTGGGCACTAGCACTATTATAGTAATACTGCCCCCTACAGATAATAATCCCCCCGGCACACACTTACACAGGTAATATTAGCTGTGGGTGGGCACAGGCACTATTATAGTAATACTGCCCCCTACAGATAATAATCCCCCCGGCACACACTTACACAGGTAATATTAGCTGTGGGTGGGCACAGGCACTATTATAGTAATACTGCCCCCTACAGATAATAATCCCCCCGGCACACACTTACACAGGTAATATTAGCTGTGGGTGGGCACAGGCACTATTATAGTAATACTGCCCCCTACAGATAATAATCCCCCCGGCACACACTTACACAGGTAATATTAGCTGTGGGTGGGCACTAGCACTATTATAGTAATACTGCCCCCTACAGATAATAATCCCCCCGGCACACACTTACACAGGTAATATTAGCTGTGGGTGGGCACTAGCACTATTATAGTAATACTGCCCCCCACAGATAATAATATCCCCCCGGCACACACTTACACAGGTAATATTAGCTGTGGGTGGGCACAGGCACTATTATAGTAATACTGCCCCCTACAGATAATAATCCCCCCGGCACACACTTACACAGGTAATATTAGCTGTGGGTGGGCACAGGCACTATTATAGTAATACTGCCCCCTACAGATAATAATCCCCCCGGCACACACTTACACAGGTAATATTAGCTGTGGGTGGGCACTAGCACTATTATAGTAATACTGCCCCCTACAGATAATAATCCCCCCGGCACACACTTACACAGGTAATATTAGCTGTGGGTGGGCACAGGCACTATTATAGTAATACTGCCCCCTACAGATAATAATCCCCCCGGCACACACTTACACAGGTAATATTAGCTGTGGGTGGGCACAGGCACTATTATAGTAATACTGCCCCCTACAGATAATAATCCCCCCGGCACACACTTACACAGGTAATATTAGCTGTGGGTGGGCACAGGCACTATTACAGTAAACGCCCACATTATAGTAATACTGCCCCCTACAGATAATAATCCCCCCCGGCACACACTTACACAGGTAATATTAGCTGTGGGTGGGCACAGGCACTATTATAGTAATACTGCCCCCTACAGATAATAATCCCCCCGGCACACACTTACACAGGTAATATTAGCTGTGGGTGGGCACAGGCACTATTATAGTAATACTGCCCCCTACAGATAATAATCCCCCCGGCACACACTTACACAGGTAATATTAGCTGTGGGTGGGCACAGGCACTATTATAGTAATACTGCCCCCTACAGATAATAATCCCCCCGGCACACACTTACACAGGTAATATTAGCTGTGGGTGGGCACAGGCACTATTATAGTAATACTGCCCCCTACAGATAATAATCCCCCCGGCACACACTTACACAGGTAATATTAGCTGTGGGTGGGCACTAGCACTATTATAGTAATACTGCCCCCTACAGATAATAATCCCCCCGGCACACACTTACACAGGTAATATTAGCTGTGGGTGGGCACAGGCACTATTATAGTAATACTGCCCCCTACAGATAATAATCCCCCCGGCACACACTTACACAGGTAATATTAGCTGTGGGTGGGCACAGGCACTATTATAGTAATACTGCCCCCTACAGATAATAATCCCCCCGGCACACACTTACACAGGTAATATTAGCTGTGGGTGGGCACTAGCACTATTATAGTAATACTGCCCCCTACAGATAATAATCCCCCCGGCACACACTTACACAGGTAATATTAGCTGTGGGTGGGCACAGGCACTATTATAGTAATACTGCCCCCTACAGATAATAATCCCCCCGGCACACACTTACACAGGTAATATTAGCTGTGGGTGGGCACAGGCACTATTATAGTAATACTGCCCCCTACAGATAATAATCCCCCCGGCACACACTTACACAGGTAATATTAGCTGTGGGTGGGCACAGGCACTATTATAGTAATACTGCCCCCTACAGATAATAATCCCCCCGGCACACACTTACACAGGTAATATTAGCTGTGGGTGGGCACTAGCACTATTATAGTAATACTGCCCCCTACAGATAATAATCCCCCCGGCACACACTTACACAGGTAATATTAGCTGTGGGTGGGCACAGGCACTATTATAGTAATACTGCCCCCTACAGATAATAATCCCCCCGGCACACACTTACACAGGTAATATTAGCTGTGGGTGGGCACAGGCACTATTATAGTAATACTGCCCCCTACAGATAATAATCCCCCCCGGCACACACTTACACAGGTAATATTAGCTGTGGGTGGGCACAGGCACTATTATAGTAATACTGCCCCCTACAGATAATAATCCCCCCGGCACACACTTACACAGGTAATATTAGCTGTGGGTGGGCACTAGCACTATTATAGTAATACTGCCCCCTACAGATAATAATCCCCCCCGGCACACACTTACACAGGTAATATTAGCTGTGGGTGGGCACAGGCACTATTATAGTAATACTGCCCCCTACAGATAATAATCCCCCCGGCACACACTTACACAGGTAATATTAGCTGTGGGTGGGCACAGGCACTATTATAGTAATACTGCCCCCTACAGATAATAATCCCCCCGGCACACACTTACACAGGTAATATTAGCTGTGGGTGGGCACAGGCACTATTATAGTAATACTGCCCCCTACAGATAATAATCCCCCCCGGCACACACTTACACAGGTAATATTAGCTGTGGGTGGGCACTAGCACTATTATAGTAATACTGCCCCCTACAGATAATAATCCCCCCGGCACACACTTACACAGGTAATATTAGCTGTGGGTGGGCACAGGCACTATTATAGTAATACTGCCCCCTACAGATAATAATCCCCCCGGCACACACTTACACAGGTAATATTAGCTGTGGGTGGGCACTAGCACTATTATAGTAATACTGCCCCCTACAGATAATAATCCCCCCGGCACACACTTACACAGGTAATATTAGCTGTGGGTGGGCACAGGCACTATTATAGTAATACTGCCCCCTACAGATAATAATCCCCCCGGCACACACTTACACAGGTAATATTAGCTGTGGGTGGGCACTAGCACTATTACAGTAATACTGCCCCCCACAGATAATAATCCCCCCGGCACACACTTACACAGGTAATATTAGCTGTGGGTGGGCACAGGCACTATTATAGTAATACTGCCCCCTACAGATAATAATCCCCCCGGCACACACTTACACAGGTAATATTAGCTGTGGGTGGGCACAGGCACTATTATAGTAATACTGCCCCCTACAGATAATAATCCCCCCGGCACACACTTACACAGGTAATATTAGCTGTGGGTGGGCACTAGCACTATTATAGTAATACTGCCCCCTACAGATAATAATCCCCCCGGCACACACTTACACAGGTAATATTAGCTGTGGGTGGGCACAGGCACTATTATAGTAATACTGCCCCCTACAGATAATAATCCCCCCGGCACACACTTACACAGGTAATATTAGCTGTGGGTGGGCACAGGCACTATTATAGTAATACTGCCCCCTACAGATAATAATCCCCCCCGGCACACACTTACACAGGTAATATTAGCTGTGGGTGGGCACAGGCACTATTATAGTAATACTGCCCCCTACAGATAATAATCCCCCCGGCACACACTTACACAGGTAATATTAGCTGTGGGTGGGCACTAGCACTATTATAGTAATACTGCCCCCTACAGATAATAATCCCCCCCGGCACACACTTACACAGGTAATATTAGCTGTGGGTGGGCACAGGCACTATTATAGTAATACTGCCCCCTACAGATAATAATCCCCCCGGCACACACTTACACAGGTAATATTAGCTGTGGGTGGGCACAGGCACTATTATAGTAATACTGCCCCCTACAGATAATAATCCCCCCGGCACACACTTACACAGGTAATATTAGCTGTGGGTGGGCACAGGCACTATTATAGTAATACTGCCCCCTACAGATAATAATCCCCCCGGCACACACTTACACAGGTAATATTAGCTGTGGGTGGGCACAGGCACTATTATAGTAATACTGCCCCCTACAGATAATAATCCCCCCGGCACACACTTACACAGGTAATATTAGCTGTGGGTGGGCACAGGCACTATTATAGTAATACTGCCCCCTACAGATAATAATCCCCCCGGCACACACTTACACAGGTAATATTAGCTGTGGGTGGGCACTAGCACTATTATAGTAATACTGCCCCCTACAGATAATAATCCCCCCGGCACACACTTACACAGGTAATATTAGCTGTGGGTGGGCACTAGCACTATTACAGTAATACTGCCCCCTACAGATAATAATCCCCCCGGCACACACTTACACAGGTAATATTAGCTGTGGGTGGGCACAGGCACTATTATAGTAATACTGCCCCCTACAGATAATAATCCCCCCGGCACACACTTACACAGGTAATATTAGCTGTGGGTGGGCACAGGCACTATTATAGTAATACTGCCCCCTACAGATAATAATCCCCCCGGCACACACTTACACAGGTAATATTAGCTGTGGGTGGGCACAGGCACTATTATAGTAATACTGCCCCCTACAGATAATAATCCCCCCGGCACACACTTACACAGGTAATATTAGCTGTGGGTGGGCACTAGCACTATTATAGTAATACTGCCCCCTACAGATAATAATCCCCCCGGCACACACTTACACAGGTAATATTAGCTGTGGGTGGGCACAGGCACTATTATAGTAATACTGCCCCCTACAGATAATAATCCCCCCGGCACACACTTACACAGGTAATATTAGCTGTGGGTGGGCACTAGCACTATTATAGTAATACTGCCCCCTACAGATAATAATCCCCCCGGCACACACTTACACAGGTAATATTAGCTGTGGGTGGGCACAGGCACTATTATAGTAATACTGCCCCCTACAGATAATAATCCCCCCGGCACACACTTACACAGGTAATATTAGCTGTGGGTGGGCACAGGCACTATTATAGTAATACTGCCCCCTACAGATAATAATCCCCCCGGCACACACTTACACAGGTAATATTAGCTGTGGGTGGGCACAGGCACTATTATAGTAATACTGCCCCCTACAGATAATAATCCCCCCCGGCACACACTTACACAGGTAATATTAGCTGTGGGTGGGCACAGGCACTATTATAGTAATACTGCCCCCTACAGATAATAATCCCCCCGGCACACACTTACACAGGTAATATTAGCTGTGGGTGGGCACAGGCACTATTATAGTAATACTGCCCCCTACAGATAATAATCCCCCCCGGCACACACTTACACAGGTAATATTAGCTGTGGGTGGGCACAGCTATACAGTCGGCACTATTATAGTAATACTGCCCCCTACAGATAATAATCCCCCCGGCACACACTTACACAGGTAATATTAGCTGTGGGTGGGCACTAGCACTATTATAGTAATACTGCCCCCTACAGATAATAATCCCCCCGGCACACACTTACACAGGTAATATTAGCTGTGGGTGGGCACAGGCACTATTATAGTAATACTGCCCCCTACAGATAATAATCCCCCCCGGCACACACTTACACAGGTAATATTAGCTGTGGGTGGGCACAGGCACTATTATAGTAATACTGCCCCCTACAGATAATAATCCCCCCGGCACACACTTACACAGGTAATATTAGCTGTGGGTGGGCACAGGCACTATTATAGTAATACTGCCCCCTACAGATAATAATCCCCCCGGCACACACTTACACAGGTAATATTAGCTGTGGGTGGGCACAGGCACTATTATAGTAATACTGCCCCCTACAGATAATAATCCCCCCCGGCACACACTTACACAGGTAATATTAGCTGTGGGTGGGCACAGGCACTATTATAGTAATACTGCCCCCTACAGATAATAATCCCCCCCGGCACACACTTACACAGGTAATATTAGCTGTGGGTGGGCACAGGCACTATTATAGTAATACTGCCCCCTACAGATAATAATCCCCCCGGCACACACTTACACAGGTAATATTAGCTGTGGGTGGGCACAGGCACTATTATAGTAATACTGCCCCCTACAGATAATAATCCCCCCCGGCACACACTTACACAGGTAATATTAGCTGTGGGTGGGCACAGGCACTATTATAGTAATACTGCCCCCTACAGATAATAATCCCCCCGGCACACACTTACACAGGTAATATTAGCTGTGGGTGGGCACAGGCACTATTATAGTAATACTGCCCCCTACAGATAATAATCCCCCCGGCACACACTTACACAGGTAATATTAGCTGTGGGTGGGCACAGGCACTATTATAGTAATACTGCCCCCCACAGATAATAATCCCCCCGGCACACACTTACACAGGTAATATTAGCTGTGGGTGGCGCACTAGCACTATTACAGTAATACTGCCCCCCACAGATAATAATCCCCCCGGCACACACTTACACAGGTAATATTAGCTGTGGGTGGGCACTAGCACTATTATAGTAATACTGCCCCCTACAGATAATAATCCCCCCGGCACACACTTACACAGGTAATATTAGCTGTGGGTGGGCACAGGCACTATTATAGTAATACTGCCCCCTACAGATAATAATCCCCCCGGCACACACTTACACAGGTAATATTAGCTGTGGGTGGGCACAGGCACTATTATAGTAATACTGCCCCCTACAGATAATAATCCCCCCCGGCACACACTTACACAGGTAATATTAGCTGTGGGTGGGCACTAGCACTATTATAGTAATACTGCCCCCTACAGATAATAATCCCCCCCGGCACACACTTACACAGGTAATATTAGCTGTGGGTGGGCACAGGCACTATTATAGTAATACTGCCCCCTACAGATAATAATCCCCCCGGCACACACTTACACAGGTAATATTAGCTGTGGGTGGGCACTAGCACTATTATAGTAATACTGCCCCCTACAGATAATAATCCCCCCGGCACACACTTACACAGGTAATATTAGCTGTGGGTGGGCACAGGCACTATTATAGTAATACTGCCCCCTACAGATAATAATCCCCCCGGCACACACTTACACAGGTAATATTAGCTGTGGGTGGGCACAGGCACTATTATAGTAATACTGCCCCCTACAGATAATAATCCCCCCGGCACACACTTACACAGGTAATATTAGCTGTGGGTGGGCACAGGCACTATTATAGTAATACTGCCCCCTACAGATAATAATCCCCCCCGGCACACACTTACACAGGTAATATTAGCTGTGGGTGGGCACAGGCACTATTATAGTAATACTGCCCCCTACAGATAATAATCCCCCCGGCACACACTTACACAGGTAATATTAGCTGTGGGTGGGCACTAGCACTATTATAGTAATACTGCCCCCTACAGATAATAATCCCCCCGGCACACACTTACACAGGTAATATTAGCTGTGGGTGGGCACAGGCACTATTATAGTAATACTGCCCCCTACAGATAATAATCCCCCCCGGCACACACTTACACAGGTAATATTAGCTGTGGGTGGGCACTAGCACTATTATAGTAATACTGCCCCCTACAGATAATAATCCCCCCGGCACACACTTACACAGGTAATATTAGCTGTGGGTGGGCACAGGCACTATTATAGTAATACTGCCCCCTACAGATAATAATCCCCCCGGCACACACTTACACAGGTAATATTAGCTGTGGGTGGGCACAGGCACTATTATAGTAATACTGCCCCCTACAGATAATAATCCCCCCGGCACACACTTACACAGGTAATATTAGCTGTGGGTGGGCACTAGCACTATTATAGTAATACTGCCCCCTACAGATAATAATCCCCCCGGCACACACTTACACAGGTAATATTAGCTGTGGGTGGGCACAGGCACTATTATAGTAATACTGCCCCCTACAGATAATAATCCCCCCCGGCACACACTTACACAGGTAATATTAGCTGTGGGTGGGCACAGGCACTATTATAGTAATACTGCCCCCCACAGATAATAATCCCCCCGGCACACACTTACACAGGTAATATTAGCTGTGGGTGGGCACAGGCACTATTATAGTAATACTGCCCCCTACAGATAATAATCCCCCCGGCACACACTTACACAGGTAATATTAGCTGTGGGTGGGCACAGGCACTATTATAGTAATACTGCCCCCTACAGATAATAATCCCCCCGGCACACACTTACACAGGTAATATTAGCTGTGGGTGGGCACTAGCACTATTATAGTAATACTGCCCCCTACAGATAATAATCCCCCCCGGCACACACTTACACAGGTAATATTAGCTGTGGGTGGGCACAGGCACTATTATAGTAATACTGCCCCCTACAGATAATAATCCCCCCGGCACACACTTACACAGGTAATATTAGCTGTGGGTGGGCACTAGCACTATTATAGTAATACTGCCCCCTACAGATAATAATCCCCCCGGCACACACTTACACAGGTAATATTAGCTGTGGGTGGGCACAGGCACTATTATAGTAATACTGCCCCCTACAGATAATAATCCCCCCCGGCACACACTTACACAGGTAATATTAGCTGTGGGTGGGCACAGGCACTATTATAGTAATACTGCCCCCTACAGATAATAATCCCCCCGGCACACACTTACACAGGTAATATTAGCTGTGGGTGGGCACTAGCACTATTATAGTAATACTGCCCCCTACAGATAATAATCCCCCCGGCACACACTTACACAGGTAATATTAGCTGTGGGTGGGCACAGGCACTATTATAGTAATACTGCCCCCTACAGATAATAATCCCCCCCGGCACACACTTACACAGGTAATATTAGCTGTGGGTGGGCACTAGCACTATTATAGTAATACTGCCCCCTACAGATAATAATCCCCCCGGCACACACTTACACAGGTAATATTAGCTGTGGGTGGGCACAGGCACTATTATAGTAATACTGCCCCCTACAGATAATAATCCCCCCGGCACACACTTACACAGGTAATATTAGCTGTGGGTGGGCACAGGCACTATTATAGTAATACTGCCCCCTACAGATAATAATCCCCCCGGCACACACTTACACAGGTAATATTAGCTGTGGGTGGGCACAGGCACTATTATAGTAATACTGCCCCCTACAGATAATAATCCCCCCGGCACACACTTACACAGGTAATATTAGCTGTGGGTGGGCACAGGCACTATTATAGTAATACTGCCCCCTACAGATAATAATCCCCCCCGGCACACACTTACACAGGTAATATTAGCTGTGGGTGGGCACAGGCACTATTATAGTAATACTGCCCCCTACAGATAATAATCCCCCCGGCACACACTTACACAGGTAATATTAGCTGTGGGTGGGCACTAGCACTATTATAGTAATACTGCCCCCTACAGATAATAATCCCCCCGGCACACACTTACACAGGTAATATTAGCTGTGGGTGGGCACAGGCACTATTATAGTAATACTGCCCCCTACAGATAATAATCCCCCCGGCACACACTTACACAGGTAATATTAGCTGTGGGTGGGCACTAGCACTATTATAGTAATACTGCCCCCCACAGATAATAATCCCCCCGGCACACACTTACACAGGTAATATTAGCTGTGGGTGGGCACAGGCACTATTATAGTAATACTGCCCCCTACAGATAATAATCCCCCCGGCACACACTTACACAGGTAATATTAGCTGTGGGTGGGCACAGGCACTATTATAGTAATACTGCCCCCTACAGATAATAATCCCCCCGGCACACACTTACACAGGTAATATTAGCTGTGGGTGGGCACAGGCACTATTATAGTAATACTGCCCCCTACAGATAATAATCCCCCCGGCACACACTTACACAGGTAATATTAGCTGTGGGTGGGCACAGGCACTATTATAGTAATACTGCCCCCTACAGATAATAATCCCCCCGGCACACACTTACACAGGTAATATTAGCTGTGGGTGGGCACTAGGCACTATTATAGTAATACTGCCCCCCACAGATAATAATCCCCCCCGGCACACACTTACACAGGTAATATTAGCTGTGGGTGGGCACAGGCACTATTATAGTAATACTGCCCCCTACAGATAATAATCCCCCCGGCACACACTTACACAGGTAATATTAGCTGTGGGTGGGCACTAGCACTATTATAGTAATACTGCCCCCTACAGATAATAATCCCCCCCGGCACACACTTACACAGGTAATATTAGCTGTGGGTGGGCACAGGCACTATTATAGTAATACTGCCCCCTACAGATAATAATCCCCCCGGCACACACTTACACAGGTAATATTAGCTGTGGGTGGGCACAGGCACTATTATAGTAATACTGCCCCCTACAGATAATAATCCCCCCCGGCACACACTTACACAGGTAATATTAGCTGTGGGTGGGCACAGGCACTATTATAGTAATACTGCCCCCTACAGATAATAATCCCCCCGGCACACACTTACACAGGTAATATTAGCTGTGGGTGGGCACTAGCACTATTATAGTAATACTGCCCCCTACAGATAATAATCCCCCCCGGCACACACTTACACAGGTAATATTAGCTGTGGGTGGGCACAGGCACTATTATAGTAATACTGCCCCCTACAGATAATAATCCCCCCGGCACACACTTACACAGGTAATATTAGCTGTGGGTGGGCACAGGCACTATTATAGTAATACTGCCCCCTACAGATAATAATCCCCCCGGCACACACTTACACAGGTAATATTAGCTGTGGGTGGGCACTAGCACTATTACAGTAATACTGCCCCCTACAGATAATAATCCCCCCGGCACACACTTACACAGGTAATATTAGCTGTGGGTGGGCACAGGCACTATTATAGTAATACTGCCCCCTACAGATAATAATCCCCCCGGCACACACTTACACAGGTAATATTAGCTGTGGGTGGGCACAGGCACTATTATAGTAATACTGCCCCCTACAGATAATAATCCCCCCGGCACACACTTACACAGGTAATATTAGCTGTGGGTGGGCACTAGCACTATTATAGTAATACTGCCCCCTACAGATAATAATCCCCCCCGGCACACACTTACACAGGTAATATTAGCTGTGGGTGGGCACAGGCACTATTATAGTAATACTGCCCCCTACAGATAATAATCCCCCCCGGCACACACTTACACAGGTAATATTAGCTGTGGGTGGGCACAGGCACTATTATAGTAATACTGCCCCCTACAGATAATAATCCCCCCGGCACACACTTACACAGGTAATATTAGCTGTGGGTGGGCACAGGCACTATTATAGTAATACTGCCCCCTACAGATAATAATCCCCCCGGCACACACTTACACAGGTAATATTAGCTGTGGGTGGGCACAGGCACTATTATAGTAATACTGCCCCCTACAGATAATAATCCCCCCGGCACACACTTACACAGGTAATATTAGCTGTGGGTGGGCACTAGCACTATTATAGTAATACTGCCCCCTACAGATAATAATCCCCCCGGCACACACTTACACAGGTAATATTAGCTGTGGGTGGGAGCACTAACCAAACCCCCCCGCACCCACAGGATTTAGGCACTATTATAGTAATACTGCCCCCTACAGATAATAATCCCCCCGGCACACACTTACACAGGTAATATTAGCTGTGGGTGGGCACAGGCACTATTATAGTAATACTGCCCCCTACAGATAATAATCCCCCCCGGCACACACTTACACAGGTAATATTAGCTGTGGGTGGGCACTAGCACTATTATAGTAATACTGCCCCCTACAGATAATAATCCCCCCGGCACACACTTACACAGGTAATATTAGCTGTGGGTGGGCACAGGCACTATTATAGTAATACTGCCCCCTACAGATAATAATCCCCCCGGCACACACTTACACAGGTAATATTAGCTGTGGGTGGGCACAGGCACTATTATAGTAATACTGCCCCCTACAGATAATAATCCCCCCGGCACACACTTACACAGGTAATATTAGCTGTGGGTGGGCACTAGCACTATTATAGTAATACTGCCCCCTACAGATAATAATCCCCCCGGCACACACTTACACAGGTAATATTAGCTGTGGGTGGGCACAGGCACTATTATAGTAATACTGCCCCCTACAGATAATAATCCCCCCGGCACACACTTACACAGGTAATATTAGCTGTGGGTGGGCACAGGCACTATTATAGTAATACTGCCCCCTACAGATAATAATCCCCCCGGCACACACTTACACAGGTAATATTAGCTGTGGGTGGGCACAGGCACTATTATAGTAATACTGCCCCCTACAGATAATAATCCCCCCGGCACACACTTACACAGGTAATATTAGCTGTGGGTGGGCACAGGCACTATTATAGTAATACTGCCCCCTACAGATAATAATCCCCCCGGCACACACTTACACAGGTAATATTAGCTGTGGGTGGGCACTAGCACTATTATAGTAATACTGCCCCCTACAGATAATAATCCCCCCGGCACACACTTACACAGGTAATATTAGCTGTGGGTGGGCACTAGCACTATTATAGTAATACTGCCCCCTACAGATAATAATCCCCCCGGCACACACTTACACAGGTAATATTAGCTGTGGGTGGGCACAGGCACTATTATAGTAATACTGCCCCCTACAGATAATAATCCCCCCGGCACACACTTACACAGGTAATATTAGCTGTGGGTGGGCACAGGCACTATTATAGTAATACTGCCCCCTACAGATAATAATCCCCCCGGCACACACTTACACAGGTAATATTAGCTGTGGGTGGGCACAGGCACTATTATAGTAATACTGCCCCCTACAGATAATAATCCCCCCGGCACACACTTACACAGGTAATATTAGCTGTGGGTGGGCACTAGCACTATTATAGTAATACTGCCCCCTACAGATAATAATCCCCCCGGCACACACTTACACAGGTAATATTAGCTGTGGGTGGGCACAGGCACTATTATAGTAATACTGCCCCCTACAGATAATAATCCCCCCGGCACACACTTACACAGGTAATATTAGCTGTGGGTGGGCACAGGCACTATTATAGTAATACTGCCCCCTACAGATAATAATCCCCCCGGCACACACTTACACAGGTAATATTAGCTGTGGGTGGGCACAGGCACTATTATAGTAATACTGCCCCCTACAGATAATAATCCCCCCGGCACACACTTACACAGGTAATATTAGCTGTGGGTGGGCACAGGCACTATTATAGTAATACTGCCCCCCACAGATAATAATCCCCCCGGCACACACTTACACAGGTAATATTAGCTGTGGGTGGGCACTAGCACTATTACAGTAATACTGCCCCCTACAGATAATAATCCCCCCGGCACACACTTACACAGGTAATATTAGCTGTGGGTGGGCACAGGCACTATTATAGTAATACTGCCCCCTACAGATAATAATCCCCCCGGCACACACTTACACAGGTAATATTAGCTGTGGGTGGGCACAGGCACTATTATAGTAATACTGCCCCCTACAGATAATAATCCCCCCGGCACACACTTACACAGGTAATATTAGCTGTGGGTGGGCACAGGCACTATTATAGTAATACTGCCCCCTACAGATAATAATCCCCCCGGCACACACTTACACAGGTAATATTAGCTGTGGGTGGGCACTAGCACTATTATAGTAATACTGCCCCCCACAGATAATAATCCCCCCGGCACACACTTACACAGGTAATATTAGCTGTGGGTGGGCACAGGCACTATTATAGTAATACTGCCCCCTACAGATAATAATCCCCCCGGCACACACTTACACAGGTAATATTAGCTGTGGGTGGGCACAGGCACTATTATAGTAATACTGCCCCCTACAGATAATAATCCCCCCGGCACACACTTACACAGGTAATATTAGCTGTGGGTGGGCACAGGCACTATTATAGTAATACTGCCCCCTACAGATAATAATCCCCCCGGCACACACTTACACAGGTAATATTAGCTGTGGGTGGGCACAGGCACTATTATAGTAATACTGCCCCCTACAGATAATAATCCCCCCCGGCACACACTTACACAGGTAATATTAGCTGTGGGTGGGCACAGGCACTATTATAGTAATACTGCCCCCTACAGATAATAATCCCCCCGGCACACACTTACACAGGTAATATTAGCTGTGGGTGGGCACTAGCACTATTATAGTAATACTGCCCCCTACAGATAATAATCCCCCCGGCACACACTTACACAGGTAATATTAGCTGTGGGTGGGCACTAGCACTATTATAGTAATACTGCCCCCTACAGATAATAATCCCCCCGGCACACACTTACACAGGTAATATTAGCTGTGGGTGGGCACTAGCACTATTATAGTAATACTGCCCCCTACAGATAATAATCCCCCCGGCACACACTTACACAGGTAATATTAGCTGTGGGTGGGCACAGGCACTATTATAGTAATACTGCCCCCTACAGATAATAATCCCCCCGGCACACACTTACACAGGTAATATTAGCTGTGGGTGGGCACAGGCACTATTATAGTAATACTGCCCCCTACAGATAATAATCCCCCCGGCACACACTTACACAGGTAATATTAGCTGTGGGTGGGCACAGGCACTATTATAGTAATACTGCCCCCTACAGATAATAATCCCCCCGGCACACACTTACACAGGTAATATTAGCTGTGGGTGGGCACAGGCACTATTATAGTAATACTGCCCCCTACAGATAATAATCCCCCCCGGCACACACTTACACAGGTAATATTAGCTGTGGGTGGGCACTAGCACTATTATAGTAATACTGCCCCCTACAGATAATAATCCCCCCGGCACACACTTACACAGGTAATATTAGCTGTGGGTGGGCACAGGCACTATTATAGTAATACTGCCCCCTACAGATAATAATCCCCCCGGCACACACTTACACAGGTAATATTAGCTGTGGGTGGGCACAGGCACTATTATAGTAATACTGCCCCCTACAGATAATAATCCCCCCGGCACACACTTACACAGGTAATATTAGCTGTGGGTGGGCACTAGCACTATTATAGTAATACTGCCCCCCACAGATAATAATCCCCCCGGCACACACTTACACAGGTAATATTAGCTGTGGGTGGGCACTAGCACTATTATAGTAATACTGCCCCCTACAGATAATAATCCCCCCGGCACACACTTACACAGGTAATATTAGCTGTGGGTGGGCACAGGCACTATTATAGTAATACTGCCCCCTACAGATAATAATCCCCCCGGCACACACTTACACAGGTAATATTAGCTGTGGGTGGGCACTAGCACTATTATAGTAATACTGCCCCCTACAGATAATAATCCCCCCGGCACACACTTACACAGGTAATATTAGCTGTGGGTGGGCACAGGCACTATTATAGTAATACTGCCCCCTACAGATAATAATCCCCCCGGCACACACTTACACAGGTAATATTAGCTGTGGGTGGGCACAGGCACTATTATCAGTAATACTGCCCCCCTACAGATAATAATCCCCCCGGCACACACTTACACAGGTAATATTAGCTGTGGGTGGGCACAGGCACTATTATAGTAATACTGCCCCCTACAGATAATAATCCCCCCGGCACACACTTACACAGGTAATATTAGCTGTGGGTGGGCACTAGCACTATTATAGTAATACTGCCCCCTACAGATAATAATCCCCCCCGGCACACACTTACACAGGTAATATTAGCTGTGGGTGGGCACAGGCACTATTATAGTAATACTGCCCCCTACAGATAATAATCCCCCCGGCACACACTTACACAGGTAATATTAGCTGTGGGTGGGCACAGGCACTATTATAGTAATACTGCCCCCTACAGATAATAATCCCCCCGGCACACACTTACACAGGTAATATTAGCTGTGGGTGGGCACTAGCACTATTATAGTAATACTGCCCCCTACAGATAATAATCCCCCCGGCACACACTTACACAGGTAATATTAGCTGTGGGTGGGCACTAGCACTATTATAGTAATACTGCCCCCTACAGATAATAATCCCCCCCGGCACACACTTACACAGGTAATATTAGCTGTGGGTGGGCACAGGCACTATTATAGTAATACTGCCCCCTACAGATAATAATCCCCCCGGCACACACTTACACAGGTAATATTAGCTGTGGGTGGGCACAGGCACTATTATAGTAATACTGCCCCCTACAGATAATAATCCCCCCGGCACACACTTACACAGGTAATATTAGCTGTGGGTGGGCACTAGCACTATTATAGTAATACTGCCCCCTACAGATAATAATCCCCCCCGGCACACACTTACACAGGTAATATTAGCTGTGGGTGGGCACTAGCACTATTATAGTAATACTGCCCCCTACAGATAATAATCCCCCCGGCACACACTTACACAGGTAATATTAGCTGTGGGTGGGCACAGGCACTATTATAGTAATACTGCCCCCTACAGATAATAATCCCCCCGGCACACACTTACACAGGTAATATTAGCTGTGGGTGGGCACAGGCACTATTATAGTAATACTGCCCCCTACAGATAATAATCCCCCCGGCACACACTTACACAGGTAATATTAGCTGTGGGTGGGCACAGGCACTATTATAGTAATACTGCCCCCTACAGATAATAATCCCCCCGGCACACACTTACACAGGTAATATTAGCTGTGGGTGGGCACAGGCACTATTATAGTAATACTGCCCCCTACAGATAATAATCCCCCCGGCACACACTTACACAGGTAATATTAGCTGTGGGTGGGCACAGGCACTATTATAGTAATACTGCCCCCTACAGATAATAATCCCCCCGGCACACACTTACACAGGTAATATTAGCTGTGGGTGGGCACAGGCACTATTATAGTAATACTGCCCCCTACAGATAATAATCCCCCCGGCACACACTTACACAGGTAATATTAGCTGTGGGTGGGCACTAGCACTATTACAGTAATACTGCCCCCTACAGATAATAATCCCCCCGGCACACACTTACACAGGTAATATTAGCTGTGGGTGGGCACAGGCACTATTATAGTAATACTGCCCCCTACAGATAATAATCCCCCCGGCACACACTTACACAGGTAATATTAGCTGTGGGTGGGCACTAGCACTATTATAGTAATACTGCCCCCTACAGATAATAATCCCCCCGGCACACACTTACACAGGTAATATTAGCTGTGGGTGGGCACAGGCACTATTATAGTAATACTGCCCCCTACAGATAATAATCCCCCCGGCACACACTTACACAGGTAATATTAGCTGTGGGTGGGCACTAGCACTATTACAGTAATACTGCCCCCTACAGATAATAATCCCCCCGGCACACACTTACACAGGTAATATTAGCTGTGGGTGGGCACAGGCACTATTATAGTAATACTGCCCCCTACAGATAATAATCCCCCCGGCACACACTTACACAGGTAATATTAGCTGTGGGTGGGCACTAGCACTATTATAGTAATACTGCCCCCTACAGATAATAATCCCCCCCGGCACACACTTACACAGGTAATATTAGCTGTGGGTGGGCACAGGCACTATTATAGTAATACTGCCCCCTACAGATAATAATCCCCCCGGCACACACTTACACAGGTAATATTAGCTGTGGGTGGGCACTAGCACTATTATAGTAATACTGCCCCCTACAGATAATAATCCCCCCGGCACACACTTACACAGGTAATATTAGCTGTGGGTGGGCACAGGCACTATTATAGTAATACTGCCCCCTACAGATAATAATCCCCCCGGCACACACTTACACAGGTAATATTAGCTGTGGGTGGGCACTAGCACTATTATAGTAATACTGCCCCCTACAGATAATAATCCCCCCCGGCACACACTTACACAGGTAATATTAGCTGTGGGTGGGCACAGGCACTATTATAGTAATACTGCCCCCTACAGATAATAATCCCCCCGGCACACACTTACACAGGTAATATTAGCTGTGGGTGGGCACAGGCACTATTATAGTAATACTGCCCCCTACAGATAATAATCCCCCCCGGCACACACTTACACAGGTAATATTAGCTGTGGGTGGGCACAGGCACTATTATAGTAATACTGCCCCCTACAGATAATAATCCCCCCGGCACACACTTACACAGGTAATATTAGCTGTGGGTGGGCACAGGCACTATTATAGTAATACTGCCCCCTACAGATAATAATCCCCCCGGCACACACTTACACAGGTAATATTAGCTGTGGGTGGGCACAGGCACTATTATAGTAATACTGCCCCCTACAGATAATAATCCCCCCGGCACACACTTACACAGGTAATATTAGCTGTGGGTGGGCACTAGGCACTATTATAGTAATACTGCCCCCTACAGATAATAATCCCCCCGGCACACACTTACACAGGTAATATTAGCTGTGGGTGGGCACAGGCACTATTATAGTAATACTGCCCCCTACAGATAATAATCCCCCCGGCACACACTTACACAGGTAATATTAGCTGTGGGTGGGCACAGGCACTATTATAGTAATACTGCCCCCTACAGATAATAATCCCCCCGGCACACACTTACACAGGTAATATTAGCTGTGGGTGGGCACAGGCACTATTATAGTAATACTGCCCCCTACAGATAATAATCCCCCCGGCACACACTTACACAGGTAATATTAGCTGTGGGTGGGCACAGGCACTATTATAGTAATACTGCCCCCTACAGATAATAATCCCCCCGGCACACACTTACACAGGTAATATTAGCTGTGGGTGGGCACTAGCACTATTATAGTAATACTGCCCCCTACAGATAATAATCCCCCCGGCACACACTTACACAGGTAATATTAGCTGTGGGTGGGCACAGGCACTATTATAGTAATACTGCCCCCTACAGATAATAATCCCCCCGGCACACACTTACACAGGTAATATTAGCTGTGGGTGGGCACTAGCACTATTATAGTAATACTGCCCCCTACAGATAATAATCCCCCCGGCACACACTTACACAGGTAATATTAGCTGTGGGTGGGCACAGGCACTATTATAGTAATACTGCCCCCTACAGATAATAATCCCCCCGGCACACACTTACACAGGTAATATTAGCTGTGGGTGGGCACAGGCACTATTATAGTAATACTGCCCCCTACAGATAATAATCCCCCCGGCACACACTTACACAGGTAATATTAGCTGTGGGTGGGCACAGGCACTATTATAGTAATACTGCCCCCTACAGATAATAATCCCCCCCGGCACACACTTACACAGGTAATATTAGCTGTGGGTGGGCACAGGCACTATTATAGTAATACTGCCCCCTACAGATAATAATCCCCCCGGCACACACTTACACAGGTAATATTAGCTGTGGGTGGGCACTAGCACTATTATAGTAATACTGCCCCCTACAGATAATAATCCCCCCGGCACACACTTACACAGGTAATATTAGCTGTGGGTGGGCACAGGCACTATTATAGTAATACTGCCCCCTACAGATAATAATCCCCCCGGCACACACTTACACAGGTAATATTAGCTGTGGGTGGGCACAGGCACTATTATAGTAATACTGCCCCCTACAGATAATAATCCCCCCGGCACACACTTACACAGGTAATATTAGCTGTGGGTGGGCACAGGCACTATTATAGTAATACTGCCCCCCACAGATAATAATCCCCCCGGCACACACTTACACAGGTAATATTAGCTGTGGGTGGGCACAGGCACTATTATAGTAATACTGCCCCCTACAGATAATAATCCCCCCGGCACACACTTACACAGGTAATATTAGCTGTGGGTGGGCACTAGCACTATTATAGTAATACTGCCCCCTACAGATAATAATCCCCCCGGCACACACTTACACAGGTAATATTAGCTGTGGGTGGGCACTAGGCACTATTACAGTAATACTGCCCCCCACAGATAATAATCCCCCCGGCACACACTTACACAGGTAATATTAGCTGTGGGTGGGCACAGGCACTATTATAGTAATACTGCCCCCTACAGATAATAATCCCCCCGGCACACACTTACACAGGTAATATTAGCTGTGGGTGGGCACTAGCACTATTATAGTAATACTGCCCCCTACAGATAATAATCCCCCCGGCACACACTTACACAGGTAATATTAGCTGTGGGTGGGCACAGGCACTATTATAGTAATACTGCCCCCTACAGATAATAATCCCCCCGGCACACACTTACACAGGTAATATTAGCTGTGGGTGGGCACTAGCACTATTATAGTAATACTGCCCCCTACAGATAATAATCCCCCCGGCACACACTTACACAGGTAATATTAGCTGTGGGTGGGCACAGGCACTATTATAGTAATACTGCCCCCTACAGATAATAATCCCCCCGGCACACACTTACACAGGTAATATTAGCTGTGGGTGGGCACAGGCACTATTATAGTAATACTGCCCCCTACAGATAATAATCCCCCCGGCACACACTTACACAGGTAATATTAGCTGTGGGTGGGCACTAGCACTATTATAGTAATACTGCCCCCTACAGATAATAATCCCCCCGGCACACACTTACACAGGTAATATTAGCTGTGGGTGGGCACTAGCACTATTATAGTAATACTGCCCCCTACAGATAATAATCCCCCCGGCACACACTTACACAGGTAATATTAGCTGTGGGTGGGCACAGGCACTATTATAGTAATACTGCCCCCTACAGATAATAATCCCCCCGGCACACACTTACACAGGTAATATTAGCTGTGGGTGGGCACAGGCACTATTATAGTAATACTGCCCCCTACAGATAATAATCCCCCCGGCACACACTTACACAGGTAATATTAGCTGTGGGTGGGCACTAGCACTATTATAGTAATACTGCCCCCTACAGATAATAATCCCCCCGGCACACACTTACACAGGTAATATTAGCTGTGGGTGGGCACTAGCACTATTATAGTAATACTGCCCCCTACAGATAATAATCCCCCCGGCACACACTTACACAGGTAATATTAGCTGTGGGTGGGCACAGGCACTATTATAGTAATACTGCCCCCTACAGATAATAATCCCCCCGGCACACACTTACACAGGTAATATTAGCTGTGGGTGGGCACAGGCACTATTATAGTAATACTGCCCCCTACAGATAATAATCCCCCCGGCACACACTTACACAGGTAATATTAGCTGTGGGTGGGCACAGGCACTATTATAGTAATACTGCCCCCTACAGATAATAATCCCCCCGGCACACACTTACACAGGTAATATTAGCTGTGGGTGGGCACAGGCACTATTATAGTAATACTGCCCCCTACAGATAATAATCCCCCCGGCACACACTTACACAGGTAATATTAGCTGTGGGTGGGCACAGGCACTATTATAGTAATACTGCCCCCTACAGATAATAATCCCCCCGGCACACACTTACACAGGTAATATTAGCTGTGGGTGGGCACAGGCACTATTATAGTAATACTGCCCCCTACAGATAATAATCCCCCCGGCACACACTTACACAGGTAATATTAGCTGTGGGTGGGCACTAGCACTATTATAGTAATACTGCCCCCTACAGATAATAATCCCCCCGGCACACACTTACACAGGTAATATTAGCTGTGGGTGGGCACAGGCACTATTATAGTAATACTGCCCCCTACAGATAATAATCCCCCCGGCACACACTTACACAGGTAATATTAGCTGTGGGTGGGCACAGGCACTATTATAGTAATACTGCCCCCTACAGATAATAATCCCCCCGGCACACACTTACACAGGTAATATTAGCTGTGGGTGGGCACAGGCACTATTATAGTAATACTGCCCCCTACAGATAATAATCCCCCCGGCACACACTTACACAGGTAATATTAGCTGTGGGTGGGCACTAGCACTATTATAGTAATACTGCCCCCTACAGATAATAATCCCCCCGGCACACACTTACACAGGTAATATTAGCTGTGGGTGGGCACAGGCACTATTATAGTAATACTGCCCCCTACAGATAATAATCCCCCCGGCACACACTTACACAGGTAATATTAGCTGTGGGTGGGCACAGGCACTATTATAGTAATACTGCCCCCTACAGATAATAATCCCCCCGGCACACACTTACACAGGTAATATTAGCTGTGGGTGGGCACTAGCACTATTATAGTAATACTGCCCCCTACAGATAATAATCCCCCCGGCACACACTTACACAGGTAATATTAGCTGTGGGTGGGCACAGGCACTATTATAGTAATACTGCCCCCTACAGATAATAATCCCCCCCGGCACACACTTACACAGGTAATATTAGCTGTGGGTGGGCACAGGCACTATTATAGTAATACTGCCCCCTACAGATAATAATCCCCCCGGCACACACTTACACAGGTAATATTAGCTGTGGGTGGGCACAGGCACTATTATAGTAATACTGCCCCCTACAGATAATAATCCCCCCCGGCACACACTTACACAGGTAATATTAGCTGTGGGTGGGCACTAGCACTATTATAGTAATACTGCCCCCTACAGATAATAATCCCCCCGGCACACACTTACACAGGTAATATTAGCTGTGGGTGGGCACAGGCACTATTATAGTAATACTGCCCCCTACAGATAATAATCCCCCCGGCACACACTTACACAGGTAATATTAGCTGTGGGTGGGCACAGGCACTATTATAGTAATACTGCCCCCTACAGATAATAATCCCCCCGGCACACACTTACACAGGTAATATTAGCTGTGGGTGGGCACAGGCACTATTATAGTAATACTGCCCCCTACAGATAATAATCCCCCCGGCACACACTTACACAGGTAATATTAGCTGTGGGTGGGCACAGGCACTATTATAGTAATACTGCCCCCTACAGATAATAATCCCCCCGGCACACACTTACACAGGTAATATTAGCTGTGGGTGGGCACAGGCACTATTATAGTAATACTGCCCCCTACAGATAATAATCCCCCCCGGCACACACTTACACAGGTAATATTAGCTGTGGGTGGGCACTAGCACTATTATAGTAATACTGCCCCCTACAGATAATAATCCCCCCCGGCACACACTTACACAGGTAATATTAGCTGTGGGTGGGCACAGGCACTATTATAGTAATACTGCCCCCCACAGATAATAATCCCCCCGGCACACACTTACACAGGTAATATTAGCTGTGGGTGGGCACTAGCACTATTATAGTAATACTGCCCCCCACAGATAATAATCCCCCCCGGCACACACTTACACAGGTAATATTAGCTGTGGGTGGGCACAGGCACTATTATAGTAATACTGCCCCCTACAGATAATAATCCCCCCGGCACACACTTACACAGGTAATATTAGCTGTGGGTGGGCACAGGCACTATTATAGTAATACTGCCCCCTACAGATAATAATCCCCCCGGCACACACTTACACAGGTAATATTAGCTGTGGGTGGGCACAGGCACTATTATAGTAATACTGCCCCCTACAGATAATAATCCCCCCGGCACACACTTACACAGGTAATATTAGCTGTGGGTGGGCACTAGCACTATTATAGTAATACTGCCCCCTACAGATAATAATCCCCCCCGGCACACACTTACACAGGTAATATTAGCTGTGGGTGGGCACAGGCACTATTATAGTAATACTGCCCCCTACAGATAATAATCCCCCCGGCACACACTTACACAGGTAATATTAGCTGTGGGTGGGCACAGGCACTATTATAGTAATACTGCCCCCTACAGATAATAATCCCCCCGGCACACACTTACACAGGTAATATTAGCTGTGGGTGGGCACAGGCACTATTATAGTAATACTGCCCCCTACAGATAATAATCCCCCCGGCACACACTTACACAGGTAATATTAGCTGTGGGTGGGCACAGGCACTATTATAGTAATACTGCCCCCTACAGATAATAATCCCCCCGGCACACACTTACACAGGTAATATTAGCTGTGGGTGGGCACAGGCACTATTATAGTAATACTGCCCCCTACAGATAATAATCCCCCCCGGCACACACTTACACAGGTAATATTAGCTGTGGGTGGGCACAGGCACTATTATAGTAATACTGCCCCCTACAGATAATAATCCCCCCGGCACACACTTACACAGGTAATATTAGCTGTGGGTGGGCACTAGCACTATTATAGTAATACTGCCCCCTACAGATAATAATCCCCCCGGCACACACTTACACAGGTAATATTAGCTGTGGGTGGGCACTAGCACTATTATAGTAATACTGCCCCCTACAGATAATAATCCCCCCGGCACACACTTACACAGGTAATATTAGCTGTGGGTGGGCACAGGCACTATTATAGTAATACTGCCCCCTACAGATAATAATCCCCCCGGCACACACTTACACAGGTAATATTAGCTGTGGGTGGGCACAGGCACTATTATAGTAATACTGCCCCCTACAGATAATAATCCCCCCGGCACACACTTACACAGGTAATATTAGCTGTGGGTGGGCACTAGCACTATTATAGTAATACTGCCCCCTACAGATAATAATCCCCCCGGCACACACTTACACAGGTAATATTAGCTGTGGGTGGGCACAGGCACTATTATAGTAATACTGCCCCCTACAGATAATAATCCCCCCGGCACACACTTACACAGGTAATATTAGCTGTGGGTGGGCACAGGCACTATTATAGTAATACTGCCCCCTACAGATAATAATCCCCCCGGCACACACTTACACAGGTAATATTAGCTGTGGGTGGGCACTAGCACTATTATAGTAATACTGCCCCCTACAGATAATAATCCCCCCGGCACACACTTACACAGGTAATATTAGCTGTGGGTGGGCACAGGCACTATTATAGTAATACTGCCCCCTACAGATAATAATCCCCCCGGCACACACTTACACAGGTAATATTAGCTGTGGGTGGGCACAGGCACTATTATAGTAATACTGCCCCCTACAGATAATAATCCCCCCGGCACACACTTACACAGGTAATATTAGCTGTGGGTGGGCACAGGCACTATTATAGTAATACTGCCCCCTACAGATAATAATCCCCCCGGCACACACTTACACAGGTAATATTAGCTGTGGGTGGGCACAGGCACTATTATAGTAATACTGCCCCCTACAGATAATAATCCCCCCGGCACACACTTACACAGGTAATATTAGCTGTGGGTGGGCACTAGCACTATTATAGTAATACTGCCCCCTACAGATAATAATCCCCCCGGCACACACTTACACAGGTAATATTAGCTGTGGGTGGGCACAGGCACTATTATAGTAATACTGCCCCCTACAGATAATAATCCCCCCGGCACACACTTACACAGGTAATATTAGCTGTGGGTGGGCACTAGCACTATTATAGTAATACTGCCCCCTACAGATAATAATCCCCCCGGCACACACTTACACAGGTAATATTAGCTGTGGGTGGGCACAGGCACTATTATAGTAATACTGCCCCCTACAGATAATAATCCCCCCGGCACACACTTACACAGGTAATATTAGCTGTGGGTGGGCACTAGCACTATTATAGTAATACTGCCCCCTACAGATAATAATCCCCCCGGCACACACTTACACAGGTAATATTAGCTGTGGGTGGGCACAGGCACTATTATAGTAATACTGCCCCCTACAGATAATAATCCCCCCGGCACACACTTACACAGGTAATATTAGCTGTGGGTGGGCACAGGCACTATTATAGTAATACTGCCCCCTACAGATAATAATCCCCCCGGCACACACTTACACAGGTAATATTAGCTGTGGGTGGGCACAGGCACTATTATAGTAATACTGCCCCCTACAGATAATAATCCCCCCGGCACACACTTACACAGGTAATATTAGCTGTGGGTGGGCACAGGCACTATTATAGTAATACTGCCCCCTACAGATAATAATCCCCCCGGCACACACTTACACAGGTAATATTAGCTGTGGGTGGGCACAGGCACTATTATAGTAATACTGCCCCCCTACAGATAATAATCCCCCCGGCACACACTTACACAGGTAATATTAGCTGTGGGTGGGCACAGGCACTATTATAGTAATACTGCCCCCTACAGATAATAATCCCCCCGGCACACACTTACACAGGTAATATTAGCTGTGGGTGGGCACAGGCACTATTATAGTAATACTGCCCCCTACAGATAATAATCCCCCCGGCACACACTTACACAGGTAATATTAGCTGTGGGTGGGCACAGGCACTATTACAGTAATACTGCCCCCTACAGATAATAATCCCCCCCGGCACACACTTACACAGGTAATATTAGCTGTGGGTGGGCACAGGCACTATTATAGTAATACTGCCCCCTACAGATAATAATCCCCCCGGCACACACTTACACAGGTAATATTAGCTGTGGGTGGGCACTAGCACTATTATAGTAATACTGCCCCCTACAGATAATAATCCCCCCGGCACACACTTACACAGGTAATATTAGCTGTGGGTGGGCACTAGCACTATTATAGTAATACTGCCCCCTACAGATAATAATCCCCCCGGCACACACTTACACAGGTAATATTAGCTGTGGGTGGGCACAGGCACTATTATAGTAATACTGCCCCCTACAGATAATAATCCCCCCGGCACACACTTACACAGGTAATATTAGCTGTGGGTGGGCACAGGCACTATTATAGTAATACTGCCCCCTACAGATAATAATCCCCCCGGCACACACTTACACAGGTAATATTAGCTGTGGGTGGGCACAGGCACTATTATAGTAATACTGCCCCCTACAGATAATAATCCCCCCCGGCACACACTTACACAGGTAATATTAGCTGTGGGTGGGCACAGGCACTATTATAGTAATACTGCCCCCTACAGATAATAATCCCCCCGGCACACACTTACACAGGTAATATTAGCTGTGGGTGGGCACAGGCACTATTATAGTAATACTGCCCCCTACAGATAATAATCCCCCCGGCACACACTTACACAGGTAATATTAGCTGTGGGTGGGCACAGGCACTATTATAGTAATACTGCCCCCTACAGATAATAATCCCCCCGGCACACACTTACACAGGTAATATTAGCTGTGGGTGGGCACAGGCACTATTACAGTAATACTGCCCCCCACAGATAATAATCCCCCCCGGCACACACTTACACAGGTAATATTAGCTGTGGGTGGGCACAGGCACTATTATAGTAATACTGCCCCCTACAGATAATAATCCCCCCCGGCACACACTTACACAGGTAATATTAGCTGTGGGTGGGCACTAGCACTATTATAGTAATACTGCCCCCTACAGATAATAATCCCCCCGGCACACACTTACACAGGTAATATTAGCTGTGGGTGGGCACTAGCACTATTATAGTAATACTGCCCCCTACAGATAATAATCCCCCCGGCACACACTTACACAGGTAATATTAGCTGTGGGTGGGCACAGGCACTATTATAGTAATACTGCCCCCTACAGATAATAATCCCCCCGGCACACACTTACACAGGTAATATTAGCTGTGGGTGGGCACAGGCACTATTATAGTAATACTGCCCCCTACAGATAATAATCCCCCCGGCACACACTTACACAGGTAATATTAGCTGTGGGTGGGCACAGGCACTATTATAGTAATACTGCCCCCTACAGATAATAATCCCCCCGGCACACACTTACACAGGTAATATTAGCTGTGGGTGGGCACTAGCACTATTATAGTAATACTGCCCCCTACAGATAATAATCCCCCCGGCACACACTTACACAGGTAATATTAGCTGTGGGTGGGCACAGGCACTATTATAGTAATACTGCCCCCTACAGATAATAATCCCCCCGGCACACACTTACACAGGTAATATTAGCTGTGGGTGGGCACAGGCACTATTATAGTAATACTGCCCCCCACAGATAATAATACCCCCCCGGCACACACTTACACAGGTAATATTAGCTGTGGGTGGGCACTAGCACTATTACAGTAATACTGCCCCCCACAGATAATAATCCCCCCCGGCACACACTTACACAGGTAATATTAGCTGTGGGTGGGCACAGGCACTATTATAGTAATACTGCCCCCCGCAGATAATAATCCCCCCGGCACACACTTACACAGGTAATATTAGCTGTGGGTGGGCACTAGCACTATTATAGTAATACTGCCCCCTACAGATAATAATCCCCCCGGCACACACTTACACAGGTAATATTAGCTGTGGGTGGGCACAGGCACTATTATAGTAATACTGCCCCCTACAGATAATAATCCCCCCGGCACACACTTACACAGGTAATATTAGCTGTGGGTGGGCACAGGCACTATTATAGTAATACTGCCCCCTACAGATAATAATCCCCCCGGCACACACTTACACAGGTAATATTAGCTGTGGGTGGGCACAGGCACTATTATAGTAATACTGCCCCCTACAGATAATAATCCCCCCCGGCACACACTTACACAGGTAATATTAGCTGTGGGTGGGCACTAGCACTATTATAGTAATACTGCCCCCTACAGATAATAATCCCCCCGGCACACACTTACACAGGTAATATTAGCTGTGGGTGGGCACAGGCACTATTATAGTAATACTGCCCCCTACAGATAATAATCCCCCCGGCACACACTTACACAGGTAATATTAGCTGTGGGTGGGCACAGGCACTATTATAGTAATACTGCCCCCTACAGATAATAATCCCCCCGGCACACACTTACACAGGTAATATTAGCTGTGGGTGGGCACAGGCACTATTATAGTAATACTGCCCCCTACAGATAATAATCCCCCCGGCACACACTTACACAGGTAATATTAGCTGTGGGTGGGCACAGGCACTATTATAGTAATACTGCCCCCTACAGATAATAATCCCCCCGGCACACACTTACACAGGTAATATTAGCTGTGGGTGGGCACAGGCACTATTATAGTAATACTGCCCCCTACAGATAATAATCCCCCCGGCACACACTTACACAGGTAATATTAGCTGTGGGTGGGCACTAGCACTATTATAGTAATACTGCCCCCTACAGATAATAATCCCCCCCGGCACACACTTACACAGGTAATATTAGCTGTGGGTGGGCACTAGCACTATTATAGTAATACTGCCCCCTACAGATAATAATCCCCCCGGCACACACTTACACAGGTAATATTAGCTGTGGGTGGGCACAGGCACTATTATAGTAATACTGCCCCCTACAGATAATAATCCCCCCGGCACACACTTACACAGGTAATATTAGCTGTGGGTGGGCACTAGCACTATTATAGTAATACTGCCCCCCACAGATAATAATCCCCCCGGCACACACTTACACAGGTAATATTAGCTGTGGGTGGGCACAGGCACTATTATAGTAATACTGCCCCCTACAGATAATAATCCCCCCCGGCACACACTTACACAGGTAATATTAGCTGTGGGTGGGCACAGGCACTATTATAGTAATACTGCCCCCTACAGATAATAATCCCCCCGGCACACACTTACACAGGTAATATTAGCTGTGGGTGGGCACAGGCACTATTATAGTAATACTGCCCCCTACAGATAATAATCCCCCCGGCACACACTTACACAGGTAATATTAGCTGTGGGTGGGCACAGGCACTATTATAGTAATACTGCCCCCCACAGATAATAATCCCCCCGGCACACACTTACACAGGTAATATTAGCTGTGGGTGGGCACAGGCACTATTATAGTAATACTGCCCCCTACAGATAATAATCCCCCCGGCACACACTTACACAGGTAATATTAGCTGTGGGTGGGCACAGGCACTATTATAGTAATACTGCCCCCTACAGATAATAATCCCCCCGGCACACACTTACACAGGTAATATTAGCTGTGGGTGGGCACAGGCACTATTATAGTAATACTGCCCCCTACAGATAATAATCCCCCCGGCACACACTTACACAGGTAATATTAGCTGTGGGTGGGCACTAGCACTATTATAGTAATACTGCCCCCTACAGATAATAATCCCCCCGGCACACACTTACACAGGTAATATTAGCTGTGGGTGGGCACAGGCACTATTATAGTAATACTGCCCCCTACAGATAATAATCCCCCCGGCACACACTTACACAGGTAATATTAGCTGTGGGTGGGCACTAGCACTATTATAGTAATACTGCCCCCTACAGATAATAATCCCCCCCGGCACACACTTACACAGGTAATATTAGCTGTGGGTGGGCACAGGCACTATTATAGTAATACTGCCCCCTACAGATAATAATCCCCCCGGCACACACTTACACAGGTAATATTAGCTGTGGGTGGGCACTAGCACTATTATAGTAATACTGCCCCCTACAGATAATAATCCCCCCGGCACACACTTACACAGGTAATATTAGCTGTGGGTGGGCACAGGCACTATTATAGTAATACTGCCCCCTACAGATAATAATCCCCCCGGCACACACTTACACAGGTAATATTAGCTGTGGGTGGGCACTAGCACTATTATAGTAATACTGCCCCCTACAGATAATAATCCCCCCGGCACACACTTACACAGGTAATATTAGCTGTGGGTGGGCACAGGCACTATTATAGTAATACTGCCCCCTACAGATAATAATCCCCCCCGGCACACACTTACACAGGTAATATTAGCTGTGGGTGGGCACTAGCACTATTATAGTAATACTGCCCCCTACAGATAATAATCCCCCCGGCACACACTTACACAGGTAATATTAGCTGTGGGTGGGCACAGGCACTATTATAGTAATACTGCCCCCTACAGATAATAATCCCCCCGGCACACACTTACACAGGTAATATTAGCTGTGGGTGGGCACAGGCACTATTATAGTAATACTGCCCCCTACAGATAATAATCCCCCCCGGCACACACTTACACAGGTAATATTAGCTGTGGGTGGGCACTAGCACTATTATAGTAATACTGCCCCCTACAGATAATAATCCCCCCGGCACACACTTACACAGGTAATATTAGCTGTGGGTGGGCACTAGCACTATTATAGTAATACTGCCCCCTACAGATAATAATCCCCCCGGCACACACTTACACAGGTAATATTAGCTGTGGGTGGGCACAGGCACTATTATAGTAATACTGCCCCCTACAGATAATAATCCCCCCGGCACACACTTACACAGGTAATATTAGCTGTGGGTGGGCACAGGCACTATTATAGTAATACTGCCCCCTACAGATAATAATCCCCCCGGCACACACTTACACAGGTAATATTAGCTGTGGGTGGGCACTAGCACTATTATAGTAATACTGCCCCCTACAGATAATAATCCCCCCGGCACACACTTACACAGGTAATATTAGCTGTGGGTGGGCACTAGCACTATTATAGTAATACTGCCCCCTACAGATAATAATCCCCCCGGCACACACTTACACAGGTAATATTAGCTGTGGGTGGGCACAGGCACTATTATAGTAATACTGCCCCCTACAGATAATAATCCCCCCGGCACACACTTACACAGGTAATATTAGCTGTGGGTGGGCACTAGCACTATTATAGTAATACTGCCCCCTACAGATAATAATCCCCCCGGCACACACTTACACAGGTAATATTAGCTGTGGGTGGGCACAGGCACTATTATAGTAATACTGCCCCCTACAGATAATAATCCCCCCGGCACACACTTACACAGGTAATATTAGCTGTGGGTGGGCACAGGCACTATTATAGTAATACTGCCCCCTACAGATAATAATCCCCCCGGCACACACTTACACAGGTAATATTAGCTGTGGGTGGGCACAGGCACTATTATAGTAATACTGCCCCCTACAGATAATAATCCCCCCGGCACACACTTACACAGGTAATATTAGCTGTGGGTGGGCACAGGCACTATTATAGTAATACTGCCCCCTACAGATAATAATCCCCCCGGCACACACTTACACAGGTAATATTAGCTGTGGGTGGGCACTAGCACTATTACAGTAATACTGCCCCCCGCAGATAATAATCCCCCCCGGCACACACTTACACAGGTAATATTAGCTGTGGGTGGGCACAGGCACTATTATAGTAATACTGCCCCCTACAGATAATAATCCCCCCGGCACACACTTACACAGGTAATATTAGCTGTGGGTGGGCACTAGCACTATTATAGTAATACTGCCCCCTACAGATAATAATCCCCCCGGCACACACTTACACAGGTAATATTAGCTGTGGGTGGGCACAGGCACTATTATAGTAATACTGCCCCCTACAGATAATAATCCCCCCGGCACACACTTACACAGGTAATATTAGCTGTGGGTGGGCACAGGCACTATTAAGTAATACTGCCCCCTACAGATAATAATCCCCCCCGGCACACACTTACACAGGTAATATTAGCTGTGGGTGGGCACAGGCACTATTATAGTAATACTGCCCCCTACAGATAATAATCCCCCCCGGCACACACTTACACAGGTAATATTAGCTGTGGGTGGGCACTAGCACTATTATAGTAATACTGCCCCCTACAGATAATAATCCCCCCCGGCACACACTTACACAGGTAATATTAGCTGTGGGTGGGCACAGGCACTATTATAGTAATACTGCCCCCTACAGATAATAATCCCCCCGGCACACACTTACACAGGTAATATTAGCTGTGGGTGGGCACAGGCACTATTATAGTAATACTGCCCCCTACAGATAATAATCCCCCCCGGCACACACTTACACAGGTAATATTAGCTGTGGGTGGGCACAGGCACTATTATAGTAATACTGCCCCCTACAGATAATAATCCCCCCGGCACACACTTACACAGGTAATATTAGCTGTGGGTGGGCACTAGCACTATTATAGTAATACTGCCCCCTACAGATAATAATCCCCCCCGGCACACACTTACACAGGTAATATTAGCTGTGGGTGGGCACAGGCACTATTATAGTAATACTGCCCCCTACAGATAATAATCCCCCCCGGCACACACTTACACAGGTAATATTAGCTGTGGGTGGGCACAGGCACTATTATAGTAATACTGCCCCCTACAGATAATAATCCCCCCCGGCACACACTTACACAGGTAATATTAGCTGTGGGTGGGCACAGGCACTATTATAGTAATACTGCCCCCTACAGATAATAATCCCCCCGGCACACACTTACACAGGTAATATTAGCTGTGGGTGGGCACTAGCACTATTATAGTAATACTGCCCCCTACAGATAATAATCCCCCCGGCACACACTTACACAGGTAATATTAGCTGTGGGTGGGCACTAGCACTATTATAGTAATACTGCCCCCTACAGATAATAATCCCCCCGGCACACACTTACACAGGTAATATTAGCTGTGGGTGGGCACAGGCACTATTATAGTAATACTGCCCCCTACAGATAATAATCCCCCCGGCACACACTTACACAGGTAATATTAGCTGTGGGTGGGCACAGGCACTATTATAGTAATACTGCCCCCTACAGATAATAATCCCCCCGGCACACACTTACACAGGTAATATTAGCTGTGGGTGGGCACAGGCACTATTATAGTAATACTGCCCCCTACAGATAATAATCCCCCCGGCACACACTTACACAGGTAATATTAGCTGTGGGTGGGCACAGGCACTATTATAGTAATACTGCCCCCTACAGATAATAATCCCCCCGGCACACACTTACACAGGTAATATTAGCTGTGGGTGGGCACAGGCACTATTATAGTAATACTGCCCCCTACAGATAATAATCCCCCCGGCACACACTTACACAGGTAATATTAGCTGTGGGTGGGCACTAGCACTATTATAGTAATACTGCCCCCTACAGATAATAATCCCCCCGGCACACACTTACACAGGTAATATTAGCTGTGGGTGGGCACTAGCACTATTATAGTAATACTGCCCCCTACAGATAATAATCCCCCCGGCACACACTTACACAGGTAATATTAGCTGTGGGTGGGCACAGGCACTATTATAGTAATACTGCCCCCTACAGATAATAATCCCCCCGGCACACACTTACACAGGTAATATTAGCTGTGGGTGGGCACAAGCACTATTATAGTAATACTGCCCCCTACAGATAATAATCCCCCCGGCACACACTTACACAGGTAATATTAGCTGTGGGTGGGCACAGGCACTATTATAGTAATACTGCCCCCTACAGATAATAATCCCCCCGGCACACACTTACACAGGTAATATTAGCTGTGGGTGGGCACTAGCACTATTATAGTAATACTGCCCCCTACAGATAATAATCCCCCCGGCACACACTTACACAGGTAATATTAGCTGTGGGTGGGCACAGGCACTATTATAGTAATACTGCCCCCTACAGATAATAATCCCCCCGGCACACACTTACACAGGTAATATTAGCTGTGGGTGGGCACAGGCACTATTATAGTAATACTGCCCCCTACAGATAATAATCCCCCCGGCACACACTTACACAGGTAATATTAGCTGTGGGTGGGCACAGGCACTATTATAGTAATACTGCCCCCTACAGATAATAATCCCCCCGGCACACACTTACACAGGTAATATTAGCTGTGGGTGGGCACAGGCACTATTATAGTAATACTGCCCCCTACAGATAATAATCCCCCCCGGCACACACTTACACAGGTAATATTAGCTGTGGGTGGGCACAGGCACTATTATAGTAATACTGCCCCCTACAGATAATAATCCCCCCGGCACACACTTACACAGGTAATATTAGCTGTGGGTGGGCACTAGCACTATTATAGTAATACTGCCCCCTACAGATAATAATCCCCCCGGCACACACTTACACAGGTAATATTAGCTGTGGGTGGGCACAGGCACTATTATAGTAATACTGCCCCCTACAGATAATAATCCCCCCCGGCACACACTTACACAGGTAATATTAGCTGTGGGTGGGCACAGGCACTATTATAGTAATACTGCCCCCTACAGATAATAATCCCCCCGGCACACACTTACACAGGTAATATTAGCTGTGGGTGGGCACAGGCACTATTATAGTAATACTGCCCCCTACAGATAATAATCCCCCCGGCACACACTTACACAGGTAATATTAGCTGTGGGTGGGCACAGGCACTATTATAGTAATACTGCCCCCTACAGATAATAATCCCCCCGGCACACACTTACACAGGTAATATTAGCTGTGGGTGGGCACAGGCACTATTATAGTAATACTGCCCCCTACAGATAATAATCCCCCCGGCACACACTTACACAGGTAATATTAGCTGTGGGTGGGCACAGGCACTATTACAGTAATACTGCCCCCTACAGATAATAATCCCCCCGGCACACACTTACACAGGTAATATTAGCTGTGGGTGGGCACAGGCACTATTATAGTAATACTGCCCCCTACAGATAATAATCCCCCCGGCACACACTTACACAGGTAATATTAGCTGTGGGTGGGCACTAGCACTATTATAGTAATACTGCCCCCTACAGATAATAATCCCCCCGGCACACACTTACACAGGTAATATTAGCTGTGGGTGGGCACAGGCACTATTATAGTAATACTGCCCCCTACAGATAATAATCCCCCCGGCACACACTTACACAGGTAATATTAGCTGTGGGTGGGCACAGGCACTATTATAGTAATACTGCCCCCTACAGATAATAATCCCCCCGGCACACACTTACACAGGTAATATTAGCTGTGGGTGGGCACTAGCACTATTATAGTAATACTGCCCCCTACAGATAATAATCCCCCCGGCACACACTTACACAGGTAATATTAGCTGTGGGTGGGCACTAGCACTATTATAGTAATACTGCCCCCTACAGATAATAATCCCCCCCGGCACACACTTACACAGGTAATATTAGCTGTGGGTGGGCACAGGCACTATTATAGTAATACTGCCCCCTACAGATAATAATCCCCCCCGGCACACACTTACACAGGTAATATTAGCTGTGGGTGGGCACTAGCACTATTATAGTAATACTGCCCCCTACAGATAATAATCCCCCCGGCACACACTTACACAGGTAATATTAGCTGTGGGTGGGCACAGGCACTATTATAGTAATACTGCCCCCTACAGATAATAATCCCCCCGGCACACACTTACACAGGTAATATTAGCTGTGGGTGGGCACAGGCACTATTATAGTAATACTGCCCCCTACAGATAATAATCCCCCCGGCACACACTTACACAGGTAATATTAGCTGTGGGTGGGCACAGGCACTATTATAGTAATACTGCCCCCTACAGATAATAATCCCCCCCGGCACACACTTACACAGGTAATATTAGCTGTGGGTGGGCACTAGCACTATTACAGTAATACTGCCCCCTACAGATAATAATCCCCCCGGCACACACTTACACAGGTAATATTAGCTGTGGGTGGGCACAGGCACTATTATAGTAATACTGCCCCCTACAGATAATAATCCCCCCGGCACACACTTACACAGGTAATATTAGCTGTGGGTGGGCACAGGCACTATTATAGTAATACTGCCCCCTACAGATAATAATCCCCCCGGCACACACTTACACAGGTAATATTAGCTGTGGGTGGGCACTAGCACTATTATAGTAATACTGCCCCCTACAGATAATAATCCCCCCGGCACACACTTACACAGGTAATATTAGCTGTGGGTGGGCACAGGCACTATTATAGTAATACTGCCCCCTACAGATAATAATCCCCCCGGCACACACTTACACAGGTAATATTAGCTGTGGGTGGGCACAGGCACTATTATAGTAATACTGCCCCCTACAGATAATAATCCCCCCGGCACACACTTACACAGGTAATATTAGCTGTGGGTGGGCACTAGCACTATTATAGTAATACTGCCCCCTACAGATAATAATCCCCCCGGCACACACTTACACAGGTAATATTAGCTGTGGGTGGGCACAGGCACTATTATAGTAATACTGCCCCCCACAGATAATAATCCCCCCGGCACACACTTACACAGGTAATATTAGCTGTGGGTGGGCACAGGCACTATTATAGATACTGCCCCCCACAGATAATAATCCCCCCGGCACACACTTACACAGGTAATATTAGCTGTGGGTGGGCACAGGCACTATTATAGTAATACTGCCCCCTACAGATAATAATCCCCCCGGCACACACTTACACAGGTAATATTAGCTGTGGGTGGGCACAGGCACTATTATAGTAATACTGCCCCCTACAGATAATAATCCCCCCGGCACACACTTACACAGGTAATATTAGCTGTGGGTGGGCACTAGGCACTATTATAGTAATACTGCCCCCTACAGATAATAATCCCCCCCGGCACACACTTACACAGGTAATATTAGCTGTGGGTGGGCACAGGCACTATTATAGTAATACTGCCCCCTACAGATAATAATCCCCCCGGCACACACTTACACAGGTAATATTAGCTGTGGGTGGGCACAGGCACTATTATAGTAATACTGCCCCCTACAGATAATAATCCCCCCGGCACACACTTACACAGGTAATATTAGCTGTGGGTGGGCACTAGCACTATTACAGTAATACTGCCCCCTACAGATAATAATCCCCCCCGGCACACACTTACACAGGTAATATTAGCTGTGGGTGGGCACAGGCACTATTATAGTAATACTGCCCCCTACAGATAATAATCCCCCCGGCACACACTTACACAGGTAATATTAGCTGTGGGTGGGCACTAGCACTATTATAGTAATACTGCCCCCTGCAGATAATAATCCCCCCCGGCACACACTTACACAGGTAATATTAGCTGTGGGTGGGCACAGGCACTATTATAGTAATACTGCCCCCTACAGATAATAATCCCCCCGGCACACACTTACACAGGTAATATTAGCTGTGGGTGGGCACTAGCACTATTATAGTAATACTGCCCCCTACAGATAATAATCCCCCCGGCACACACTTACACAGGTAATATTAGCTGTGGGTGGGCACAGGCACTATTATAGTAATACTGCCCCCTACAGATAATAATCCCCCCGGCACACACTTACACAGGTAATATTAGCTGTGGGTGGGCACAGGCACTATTATAGTAATACTGCCCCCTACAGATAATAATCCCCCCCGGCACACACTTACACAGGTAATATTAGCTGTGGGTGGGCACTAGCACTATTACAGTAATACTGCCCCCTACAGATAATAATCCCCCCGGCACACACTTACACAGGTAATATTAGCTGTGGGTGGGCACAGGCACTATTATAGTAATACTGCCCCCTACAGATAATAATCCCCCCCGGCACACACTTACACAGGTAATATTAGCTGTGGGTGGGCACAGGCACTATTATAGTAATACTGCCCCCTACAGATAATAATCCCCCCGGCACACACTTACACAGGTAATATTAGCTGTGGGTGGGCACAGGCACTATTATAGTAATACTGCCCCCTACAGATAATAATCCCCCCGGCACACACTTACACAGGTAATATTAGCTGTGGGTGGGCACTAGCACTATTATAGTAATACTGCCCCCTACAGATAATAATCCCCCCGGCACACACTTACACAGGTAATATTAGCTGTGGGTGGGCACAGGCACTATTATAGTAATACTGCCCCCTACAGATAATAATCCCCCCCGGCACACACTTACACAGGTAATATTAGCTGTGGGTGGGCACAGGCACTATTATAGTAATACTGCCCCCTACAGATAATAATCCCCCCGGCACACACTTACACAGGTAATATTAGCTGTGGGTGGGCACAGGCACTATTATAGTAATACTGCCCCCTACAGATAATAATCCCCCCGGCACACACTTACACAGGTAATATTAGCTGTGGGTGGGCACTAGCACTATTATAGTAATACTGCCCCCTACAGATAATAATCCCCCCGGCACACACTTACACAGGTAATATTAGCTGTGGGTGGGCACAGGCACTATTATAGTAATACTGCCCCCTACAGATAATAATCCCCCCGGCACACACTTACACAGGTAATATTAGCTGTGGGTGGGCACTAGCACTATTATAGTAATACTGCCCCCTACAGATAATAATCCCCCCCGGCACACACTTACACAGGTAATATTAGCTGTGGGTGGGCACAGGCACTATTATAGTAATACTGCCCCCTACAGATAATAATCCCCCCGGCACACACTTACACAGGTAATATTAGCTGTGGGTGGGCACAGGCACTATTATAGTAATACTGCCCCCTACAGATAATAATCCCCCCGGCACACACTTACACAGGTAATATTAGCTGTGGGTGGGCACAGGCACTATTATAGTAATACTGCCCCCTACAGATAATAATCCCCCCCGGCACACACTTACACAGGTAATATTAGCTGTGGGTGGGCACAGGCACTATTATAGTAATACTGCCCCCTACAGATAATAATCCCCCCGGCACACACTTACACAGGTAATATTAGCTGTGGGTGGGCACTAGCACTATTATAGTAATACTGCCCCCTACAGATAATAATCCCCCCGGCACACACTTACACAGGTAATATTAGCTGTGGGTGGGCACAGGCACTATTATAGTAATACTGCCCCCTACAGATAATAATCCCCCCGGCACACACTTACACAGGTAATATTAGCTGTGGGTGGGCACTGGCACTATTATAGTAATACTGCCCCCTACAGATAATAATCCCCCCGGCACACACTTACACAGGTAATATTAGCTGTGGGTGGGCACTAGCACTATTACAGTAATACTGCCCCCTACAGATAATAATCCCCCCGGCACACACTTACACAGGTAATATTAGCTGTGGGTGGGCACAGGCACTATTATAGTAATACTGCCCCCTACAGATAATAATCCCCCCGGCACACACTTACACAGGTAATATTAGCTGTGGGTGGGCACAGGCACTATTATAGTAATACTGCCCCCTACAGATAATAATCCCCCCGGCACACACTTACACAGGTAATATTAGCTGTGGGTGGGCACTAGCACTATTATAGTAATACTGCCCCCTACAGATAATAATCCCCCCGGCACACACTTACACAGGTAATATTAGCTGTGGGTGGGCACAGGCACTATTATAGTAATACTGCCCCCCACAGATAATAATCCCCCCGGCACACACTTACACAGGTAATATTAGCTGTGGGTGGGCACTAGCACTATTACAGTAATACTGCCCCCTACAGATAATAATCCCCCCGGCACACACTTACACAGGTAATATTAGCTGTGGGTGGGCACAGGCACTATTATAGTAATACTGCCCCCTACAGATAATAATCCCCCCCGGCACACACTTACACAGGTAATATTAGCTGTGGGTGGGCACTAGCACTATTATAGTAATACTGCCCCCTACAGATAATAATCCCCCCGGCACACACTTACACAGGTAATATTAGCTGTGGGTGGGCACAGGCACTATTATAGTAATACTGCCCCCTACAGATAATAATCCCCCCGGCACACACTTACACAGGTAATATTAGCTGTGGGTGGGCACAGGCACTATTATAGTAATACTGCCCCCTACAGATAATAATCCCCCCGGCACACACTTACACAGGTAATATTAGCTGTGGGTGGGCACAGGCACTATTATAGTAATACTGCCCCCTACAGATAATAATCCCCCCGGCACACACTTACACAGGTAATATTAGCTGTGGGTGGGCACAGGCACTATTATAGTAATACTGCCCCCTACAGATAATAATCCCCCCCGGCACACACTTACACAGGTAATATTAGCTGTGGGTGGGCACAGGCACTATTATAGTAATACTGCCCCCTACAGATAATAATCCCCCCGGCACACACTTACACAGGTAATATTAGCTGTGGGTGGGCACAGGCACTATTATAGTAATACTGCCCCCTACAGATAATAATCCCCCCGGCACACACTTACACAGGTAATATTAGCTGTGGGTGGGCACAGGCACTATTATAGTAATACTGCCCCCTACAGATAATAATCCCCCCGGCACACACTTACACAGGTAATATTAGCTGTGGGTGGGCACTAGCACTATTATAGTAATACTGCCCCCTACAGATAATAATCCCCCCGGCACACACTTACACAGGTAATATTAGCTGTGGGTGGGCACAGGCACTATTATAGTAATACTGCCCCCTACAGATAATAATCCCCCCGGCACACACTTACACAGGTAATATTAGCTGTGGGTGGGCACAGGCACTATTATAGTAATACTGCCCCCTACAGATAATAATCCCCCCGGCACACACTTACACAGGTAATATTAGCTGTGGGTGGGCACAGGCACTATTATAGTAATACTGCCCCCTACAGATAATAATCCCCCCGGCACACACTTACACAGGTAATATTAGCTGTGGGTGGGCACAGGCACTATTATAGTAATACTGCCCCCTACAGATAATAATCCCCCCGGCACACACTTACACAGGTAATATTAGCTGTGGGTGGGCACTAGCACTATTATAGTAATACTGCCCCCTACAGATAATAATCCCCCCGGCACACACTTACACAGGTAATATTAGCTGTGGGTGGGCACAGGCACTATTACAGTAATACTGCCCCCTACAGATAATAATCCCCCCGGCACACACTTACACAGGTAATATTAGCTGTGGGTGGGCACAGGCACTATTATAGTAATACTGCCCCCTACAGATAATAATCCCCCCGGCACACACTTACACAGGTAATATTAGCTGTGGGTGGGCACAGGCACTATTATAGTAATACTGCCCCCTACAGATAATAATCCCCCCGGCACACACTTACACAGGTAATATTAGCTGTGGGTGGGCACAGGCACTATTATAGTAATACTGCCCCCTACAGATAATAATCCCCCCGGCACACACTTACACAGGTAATATTAGCTGTGGGTGGGCACAGGCACTATTATAGTAATACTGCCCCCTACAGATAATAATCCCCCCGGCACACACTTACACAGGTAATATTAGCTGTGGGTGGGCACTAGCACTATTATAGTAATACTGCCCCCTACAGATAATAATCCCCCCGGCACACACTTACACAGGTAATATTAGCTGTGGGTGGGCACTAGCACTATTATAGTAATACTGCCCCCTACAGATAATAATCCCCCCGGCACACACTTACACAGGTAATATTAGCTGTGGGTGGGCACAGGCACTATTATAGTAATACTGCCCCCTACAGATAATAATCCCCCCGGCACACACTTACACAGGTAATATTAGCTGTGGGTGGGCACAGGCACTATTATAGTAATACTGCCCCCTACAGATAATAATCCCCCCGGCACACACTTACACAGGTAATATTAGCTGTGGGTGGGCACAGGCACTATTATAGTAATACTGCCCCCTACAGATAATAATCCCCCCGGCACACACTTACACAGGTAATATTAGCTGTGGGTGGGCACAGGCACTATTATAGTAATACTGCCCCCTACAGATAATAATCCCCCCGGCACACACTTACACAGGTAATATTAGCTGTGGGTGGGCACTAGCACTATTATAGTAATACTGCCCCCTACAGATAATAATCCCCCCGGCACACACTTACACAGGTAATATTAGCTGTGGGTGGGCACAGGCACTATTATAGTAATACTGCCCCCTACAGATAATAATCCCCCCGGCACACACTTACACAGGTAATATTAGCTGTGGGTGGGCACAGGCACTATTATAGTAATACTGCCCCCTACAGATAATAATCCCCCCGGCACACACTTACACAGGTAATATTAGCTGTGGGTGGGCACAGGCACTATTATAGTAATACTGCCCCCTACAGATAATAATCCCCCCGGCACACACTTACACAGGTAATATTAGCTGTGGGTGGGCACAGGCACTATTATAGTAATACTGCCCCCCACAGATAATAATCCCCCCGGCACACACTTACACAGGTAATATTAGCTGTGGGTGGGCACTAGCACTATTATAGTAATACTGCCCCCTACAGATAATAATCCCCCCCGGCACACACTTACACAGGTAATATTAGCTGTGGGTGGGCACAGGCACTATTATAGTAATACTGCCCCCTACAGATAATAATCCCCCCGGCACACACTTACACAGGTAATATTAGCTGTGGGTGGGCACTAGCACTATTACAGTAATACTGCCCCCTACAGATAATAATCCCCCCCGGCACACACTTACACAGGTAATATTAGCTGTGGGTGGGCACAGGCACTATTATAGTAATACTGCCCCCTACAGATAATAATCCCCCCGGCACACACTTACACAGGTAATATTAGCTGTGGGTGGGCACAGGCACTATTATAGTAATACTGCCCCCTACAGATAATAATCCCCCCCGGCACACACTTACACAGGTAATATTAGCTGTGGGTGGGCACAGGCACTATTATAGTAATACTGCCCCCTACAGATAATAATCCCCCCGGCACACACTTACACAGGTAATATTAGCTGTGGGTGGGCACTAGCACTATTATAGTAATACTGCCCCCTACAGATAATAATCCCCCCGGCACACACTTACACAGGTAATATTAGCTGTGGGTGGGCACAGGCACTATTATGTCTCGTTTCCCCCGGCACACACACACAGGTAATATAGCTGGGGGGGCACTATTACAGTAATACTGCCCCCTACAGATAATAATCCCCCCGGCACACACTTACACAGGTAATATTAGCTGTGGGTGGGCACAGGCACTATTATAGTAATACTGCCCCCTACAGATAATAATCCCCCCGGCACACACTTACACAGGTAATATTAGCTGTGGGTGGGCACAGGCACTATTACAGTAATACTGCCCCCTACAGATAATAATCCCCCCCGGCACACACTTACACAGGTAATATTAGCTGTGGGTGGGCACAGGCACTATTATAGTAATACTGCCCCCTACAGATAATAATCCCCCCGGCACACACTTACACAGGTAATATTAGCTGTGGGTGGGCACAGGCACTATTATAGTAATACTGCCCCCTACAGATAATAATCCCCCCGGCACACACTTACACAGGTAATATTAGCTGTGGGTGGGCACTAGCACTATTATAGTAATACTGCCCCCTACAGATAATAATCCCCCCGGCACACACTTACACAGGTAATATTAGCTGTGGGTGGGCACAGGCACTATTATAGTAATACTGCCCCCTACAGATAATAATCCCCCCGGCACACACTTACACAGGTAATATTAGCTGTGGGTGGGCACAGGCACTATTATAGTAATACTGCCCCCTACAGATAATAATCCCCCCGGCACACACTTACACAGGTAATATTAGCTGTGGGTGGGCACAGGCACTATTACAGTAGTAATACTGCCCCCTACAGATAATAATCCCCCCGGCACACACTTACACAGGTAATATTAGCTGTGGGTGGGCACAGGCACTATTATAGTAATACTGCCCCCTACAGATAATAATCCCCCCGGCACACACTTACACAGGTAATATTAGCTGTGGGTGGGCACAGGCACTATTATAGTAATACTGCCCCCTACAGATAATAATCCCCCCGGCACACACTTACACAGGTAATATTAGCTGTGGGTGGGCACTAGCACTATTATAGTAATACTGCCCCCTACAGATAATAATCCCCCCGGCACACACTTACACAGGTAATATTAGCTGTGGGTGGGCACTGGCACTATTATACTGCAATACGCCCCCCACAGATAATAATCCCCCCCGGCACACACTTACACAGGTAATATTAGCTGTGGGTGGGCACAGGCACTATTATAGTAATACTGCCCCCTACAGATAATAATCCCCCCGGCACACACTTACACAGGTAATATTAGCTGTGGGTGGGCACAGGCACTATTATAGTAATACTGCCCCCTACAGATAATAATCCCCCCGGCACACACTTACACAGGTAATATTAGCTGTGGGTGGGCACAGGCACTATTATAGTAATACTGCCCCCTACAGATAATAATCCCCCCGGCACACACTTACACAGGTAATATTAGCTGTGGGTGGGCACTAGCACTATTATAGTAATACTGCCCCCTACAGATAATAATCCCCCCGGCACACACTTACACAGGTAATATTAGCTGTGGGTGGGCACAGGCACTATTATAGTAATACTGCCCCCTACAGATAATAATCCCCCCCGGCACACACTTACACAGGTAATATTAGCTGTGGGTGGGCACAGGCACTATTATAGTAATACTGCCCCCTACAGATAATAATCCCCCCGGCACACACTTACACAGGTAATATTAGCTGTGGGTGGGCACAGGCACTATTATAGTAATACTGCCCCCTACAGATAATAATCCCCCCGGCACACACTTACACAGGTAATATTAGCTGTGGGTGGGCACAGGCACTATTATAGTAATACTGCCCCCTACAGATAATAATCCCCCCGGCACACACTTACACAGGTAATATTAGCTGTGGGTGGGCACAGGCACTATTATAGTAATACTGCCCCCTACAGATAATAATCCCCCCGGCACACACTTACACAGGTAATATTAGCTGTGGGTGGGCACTAGCACTATTATAGTAATACTGCCCCCTACAGATAATAATCCCCCCGGCACACACTTACACAGGTAATATTAGCTGTGGGTGGGCACTAGCACTATTATAGTAATACTGCCCCCTACAGATAATAATCCCCCCGGCACACACTTACACAGGTAATATTAGCTGTGGGTGGGCACAGGCACTATTATAGTAATACTGCCCCCTACAGATAATAATCCCCCCGGCACACACTTACACAGGTAATATTAGCTGTGGGTGGGCACTAGCACTATTATAGTAATACTGCCCCCTACAGATAATAATCCCCCCGGCACACACTTACACAGGTAATATTAGCTGTGGGTGGGCACAGGCACTATTATAGTAATACTGCCCCCTACAGATAATAATCCCCCCGGCACACACTTACACAGGTAATATTAGCTGTGGGTGGGCACAGGCACTATTATAGTAATACTGCCCCCTACAGATAATAATCCCCCCGGCACACACTTACACAGGTAATATTAGCTGTGGGTGGGCACAGGCACTATTATAGTAATACTGCCCCCTACAGATAATAATCCCCCCGGCACACACTTACACAGGTAATATTAGCTGTGGGTGGGCACAGGCACTATTATAGTAATACTGCCCCCTACAGATAATAATCCCCCCGGCACACACTTACACAGGTAATATTAGCTGTGGGTGGGCACAGGCACTATTATAGTAATACTGCCCCCTACAGATAATAATCCCCCCCGGCACACACTTACACAGGTAATATTAGCTGTGGGTGGGCACAGGCACTATTATAGTAATACTGCCCCCTACAGATAATAATCCCCCCGGCACACACTTACACAGGTAATATTAGCTGTGGGTGGGCACAGGCACTATTATAGTAATACTGCCCCCTACAGATAATAATCCCCCCGGCACACACTTACACAGGTAATATTAGCTGTGGGTGGGCACTAGCACTATTATAGTAATACTGCCCCCTACAGATAATAATCCCCCCGGCACACACTTACACAGGTAATATTAGCTGTGGGTGGGCACAGGCACTATTATAGTAATACTGCCCCCTACAGATAATAATCCCCCCGGCACACACTTACACAGGTAATATTAGCTGTGGGTGGGCACTAGCACTATTATAGTAATACTGCCCCCTACAGATAATAATCCCCCCCGGCACACACTTACACAGGTAATATTAGCTGTGGGTGGGCACAGGCACTATTATAGTAATACTGCCCCCTACAGATAATAATCCCCCCGGCACACACTTACACAGGTAATATTAGCTGTGGGTGGGCACTAGCACTATTACAGTAATACTGCCCCCTACAGATAATAATCCCCCCGGCACACACTTACACAGGTAATATTAGCTGTGGGTGGGCACAGGCACTATTATAGTAATACTGCCCCCTACAGATAATAATCCCCCCGGCACACACTTACACAGGTAATATTAGCTGTGGGTGGGCACTAGCACTATTATAGTAATACTGCCCCCCGCAGATAATAATCCCCCCGGCACACACTTACACAGGTAATATTAGCTGTGGGTGGGCACAGGCACTATTATAGTAATACTGCCCCCTACAGATAATAATCCCCCCGGCACACACTTACACAGGTAATATTAGCTGTGGGTGGGCACTAGCACTATTATAGTAATACTGCCCCCTACAGATAATAATCCCCCCGGCACACACTTACACAGGTAATATTAGCTGTGGGTGGGCACAGGCACTATTATAGTAATACTGCCCCCTACAGATAATAATCCCCCCGGCACACACTTACACAGGTAATATTAGCTGTGGGTGGGCACAGGCACTATTATAGTAATACTGCCCCCTACAGATAATAATCCCCCCGGCACACACTTACACAGGTAATATTAGCTGTGGGTGGGCACTAGCACTATTACAGTAATACTGCCCCCTACAGATAATAATCCCCCCCGGCACACACTTACACAGGTAATATTAGCTGTGGGTGGGCACTAGCACTATTATAGTAATACTGCCCCCTACAGATAATAATCCCCCCGGCACACACTTACACAGGTAATATTAGCTGTGGGTGGGCACAGGCACTATTATAGTAATACTGCCCCCTACAGATAATAATCCCCCCGGCACACACTTACACAGGTAATATTAGCTGTGGGTGGGCACAGGCACTATTATAGTAATACTGCCCCCTACAGATAATAATCCCCCCGGCACACACTTACACAGGTAATATTAGCTGTGGGTGGGCACAGGCACTATTATAGTAATACTGCCCCCTACAGATAATAATCCCCCCGGCACACACTTACACAGGTAATATTAGCTGTGGGTGGGCACTAGCACTATTACAGTAATACTGCCCCCTACAGATAATAATCCCCCCGGCACACACTTACACAGGTAATATTAGCTGTGGGTGGGCACAGGCACTATTATAGTAATACTGCCCCCCACAGATAATAATCCCCCCGGCACACACTTACACAGGTAATATTAGCTGTGGGTGGGCACTAGCACTATTATAGTAATACTGCCCCCTACAGATAATAATCCCCCCGGCACACACTTACACAGGTAATATTAGCTGTGGGTGGGCACAGGCACTATTACAGTAATACTGCCCCCTACAGATAATAATCCCCCCGGCACACACTTACACAGGTAATATTAGCTGTGGGTGGGCACAGGCACTATTATAGTAATACTGCCCCCTACAGATAATAATCCCCCCGGCACACACTTACACAGGTAATATTAGCTGTGGGTGGGCACAGGCACTATTATAGTAATACTGCCCCCTACAGATAATAATCCCCCCGGCACACACTTACACAGGTAATATTAGCTGTGGGTGGGCACAGGCACTATTATAGTAATACTGCCCCCTACAGATAATAATCCCCCCGGCACACACTTACACAGGTAATATTAGCTGTGGGTGGGCACTAGCACTATTATAGTAATACTGCCCCCCACAGATAATAATCCCCCCGGCACACACTTACACAGGTAATATTAGCTGTGGGTGGGCACAGGCACTATTATAGTAATACTGCCCCCTACAGATAATAATCCCCCCGGCACACACTTACACAGGTAATATTAGCTGTGGGTGGGCACAGGCACTATTATAGTAATACTGCCCCCTACAGATAATAATCCCCCCCGGCACACACTTACACAGGTAATATTAGCTGTGGGTGGGCACAGGCACTATTATAGTAATACTGCCCCCTACAGATAATAATCCCCCCGGCACACACTTACACAGGTAATATTAGCTGTGGGTGGGCACTAGCACTATTACAGTAATACTGCCCCCCACAGATAATAATCCCCCCCGGCACACACTTACACAGGTAATATTAGCTGTGGGTGGGCACAGGCACTATTACAGTAATACTGCCCCCTACAGATAATAATCCCCCCGGCACACACTTACACAGGTAATATTAGCTGTGGGTGGGCACAGGCACTATTACAGTAATACTGCCCCCTACAGATAATAATCCCCCCGGCACACACTTACACAGGTAATATTAGCTGTGGGTGGGCACTAGCACTATTATAGTAATACTGCCCCCTACAGATAATAATCCCCCCGGCACACACTTACACAGGTAATATTAGCTGTGGGTGGGCACTAGCACTATTATAGTAATACTGCCCCCTACAGATAATAATCCCCCCGGCACACACTTACACAGGTAATATTAGCTGTGGGTGGGCACAGGCACTATTATAGTAATACTGCCCCCTACAGATAATAATCCCCCCGGCACACACTTACACAGGTAATATTAGCTGTGGGTGGGCACAGGCACTATTATAGTAATACTGCCCCCTACAGATAATAATCCCCCCCGGCACACACTTACACAGGTAATATTAGCTGTGGGTGGGCACAGGCACTATTATAGTAATACTGCCCCCTACAGATAATAATCCCCCCGGCACACACTTACACAGGTAATATTAGCTGTGGGTGGGCACTAGCACTATTATAGTAATACTGCCCCCTACAGATAATAATCCCCCCGGCACACACTTACACAGGTAATATTAGCTGTGGGTGGGCACAGGCACTATTATAGTAATACTGCCCCCTACAGATAATAATCCCCCCGGCACACACTTACACAGGTAATATTAGCTGTGGGTGGGCACAGGCACTATTATAGTAATACTGCCCCCTACAGATAATAATCCCCCCGGCACACACTTACACAGGTAATATTAGCTGTGGGTGGGCACAGGCACTATTATAGTAATACTGCCCCCTACAGATAATAATCCCCCCCGGCACACACTTACACAGGTAATATTAGCTGTGGGTGGGCACTAGCACTATTATAGTAATACTGCCCCCCGCAGATAATAATCCCCCCGGCACACACTTACACAGGTAATATTAGCTGTGGGTGGGCACTAGCACTATTATAGTAATACTGCCCCCTACAGATAATAATCCCCCCGGCACACACTTACACAGGTAATATTAGCTGTGGGTGGGCACAGGCACTATTATAGTAATACTGCCCCCTACAGATAATAATCCCCCCGGCACACACTTACACAGGTAATATTAGCTGTGGGTGGGCACAGGCACTATTATAGTAATACTGCCCCCTACAGATAATAATCCCCCCGGCACACACTTACACAGGTAATATTAGCTGTGGGTGGGCACAGGCACTATTATAGTAATACTGCCCCCTACAGATAATAATCCCCCCGGCACACACTTACACAGGTAATATTAGCTGTGGGTGGGCACTAGCACTATTATAGTAATACTGCCCCCTACAGATAATAATCCCCCCGGCACACACTTACACAGGTAATATTAGCTGTGGGTGGGCACAGGCACTATTATAGTAATACTGCCCCCTACAGATAATAATCCCCCCGGCACACACTTACACAGGTAATATTAGCTGTGGGTGGGCACAGGCACTATTATAGTAATACTGCCCCCTACAGATAATAATCCCCCCGGCACACACTTACACAGGTAATATTAGCTGTGGGTGGGCACAGGCACTATTATAGTAATACTGCCCCCTACAGATAATAATCCCCCCGGCACACACTTACACAGGTAATATTAGCTGTGGGTGGGCACAGGCACTATTATAGTAATACTGCCCCCTACAGATAATAATCCCCCCGGCACACACTTACACAGGTAATATTAGCTGTGGGTGGGCACAGGCACTATTATAGTAATACTGCCCCCTACAGATAATAATCCCCCCCGGCACACACTTACACAGGTAATATTAGCTGTGGGTGGGCACAGGCACTATTATAGTAATACTGCCCCCTACAGATAATAATCCCCCCGGCACACACTTACACAGGTAATATTAGCTGTGGGTGGGCACTAGCACTATTATAGTAATACTGCCCCCTACAGATAATAATCCCCCCGGCACACACTTACACAGGTAATATTAGCTGTGGGTGGGCACAGGCACTATTATAGTAATACTGCCCCCCGCAGATAATAATCCCCCCGGCACACACTTACACAGGTAATATTAGCTGTGGGTGGGCACTAGGCACTATTATAGTAATACTGCCCCCTACAGATAATAATCCCCCCGGCACACACTTACACAGGTAATATTAGCTGTGGGTGGGCACAGGCACTATTACAGTAATACTGCCCCCCACAGATAATAATCCCCCCCGGCACACACTTACACAGGTAATATTAGCTGTGGGTGGGCACAGGCACTATTATAGTAATACTGCCCCCTACAGATAATAATCCCCCCGGCACACACTTACACAGGTAATATTAGCTGTGGGTGGGCACAGGCACTATTACAGTAATACTGCCCCCCGCAGATAATAATCCCCCCGGCACACACTTACACAGGTAATATTAGCTGTGGGTGGGCACAGGCACTATTATAGTAATACTGCCCCCTACAGATAATAATCCCCCCGGCACACACTTACACAGGTAATATTAGCTGTGGGTGGGCACAGGCACTATTATAGTAATACTGCCCCCTACAGATAATAATCCCCCCGGCACACACTTACACAGGTAATATTAGCTGTGGGTGGGCACAGGCACTATTATAGTAATACTGCCCCCTACAGATAATAATCCCCCCGGCACACACTTACACAGGTAATATTAGCTGTGGGTGGGCACAGGCACTATTATAGTAATACTGCCCCCTACAGATAATAATCCCCCCGGCACACACTTACACAGGTAATATTAGCTGTGGGTGGGCACTAGCACTATTATAGTAATACTGCCCCCTACAGATAATAATCCCCCCGGCACACACTTACACAGGTAATATTAGCTGTGGGTGGGCACTGGCACTATTACAGTAATACTGCCCCCTACAGATAATAATCCCCCCCGGCACACACTTACACAGGTAATATTAGCTGTGGGTGGGCACAGGCACTATTATAGTAATACTGCCCCCTACAGATAATAATCCCCCCGGCACACACTTACACAGGTAATATTAGCTGTGGGTGGGCACAGGCACTATTATAGTAATACTGCCCCCTACAGATAATAATCCCCCCGGCACACACTTACACAGGTAATATTAGCTGTGGGTGGGCACAGGCACTATTATAGTAATACTGCCCCCCACAGATAATAATCCCCCCCGGCACACACTTACACAGGTAATATTAGCTGTGGGTGGGCACAGGCACTATTATAGTAATACTGCCCCCTACAGATAATAATCCCCCCCGGCACACACTTACACAGGTAATATTAGCTGTGGGTGGGCACAGGCACTATTACAGTAATACTGCCCCCTACAGATAATAATCCCCCCGGCACACACTTACACAGGTAATATTAGCTGTGGGTGGGCACAGGCACTATTATAGTAATACTGCCCCCTACAGATAATAATCCCCCCGGCACACACTTACACAGGTAATATTAGCTGTGGGTGGGCACAGGCACTATTATAGTAATACTGCCCCCTACAGATAATAATCCCCCCGGCACACACTTACACAGGTAATATTAGCTGTGGGTGGGCACTAGCACTATTATAGTAATACTGCCCCCTACAGATAATAATCCCCCCGGCACACACTTACACAGGTAATATTAGCTGTGGGTGGGCACAGGCACTATTATAGTAATACTGCCCCCTACAGATAATAATCCCCCCGGCACACACTTACACAGGTAATATTAGCTGTGGGTGGGCACAGGCACTATTATAGTAATACTGCCCCCTACAGATAATAATCCCCCCGGCACACACTTACACAGGTAATATTAGCTGTGGGTGGGCACAGGCACTATTATAGTAATACTGCCCCCTACAGATAATAATCCCCCCGGCACACACTTACACAGGTAATATTAGCTGTGGGTGGGCACTAGGCACTATTATAGTAATACTGCCCCCCTACAGATAATAATCCCCCCCGGCACACACTTACACAGGTAATATTAGCTGTGGGTGGGCACAGGCACTATTATAGTAATACTGCCCCCTACAGATAATAATCCCCCCGGCACACACTTACACAGGTAATATTAGCTGTGGGTGGGCACTAGGCACTATTACAGTAATACTGCCCCCTACAGATAATAATCCCCCCGGCACACACTTACACAGGTAATATTAGCTGTGGGTGGGCACAGGCACTATTATAGTAATACTGCCCCCTACAGATAATAATCCCCCCGGCACACACTTACACAGGTAATATTAGCTGTGGGTGGGCACAGGCACTATTATAGTAATACTGCCCCCTACAGATAATAATCCCCCCGGCACACACTTACACAGGTAATATTAGCTGTGGGTGGGCACAGGCACTATTATAGTAATACTGCCCCCACAGATAATAATCCCCCAGACAGATAATAATCCCCCCGGCACACACTTACACAGGTAATATTAGCTGTGGGTGGGCACAGGCACTATTATAGTAATACTGCCCCCTACAGATAATAATCCCCCCGGCACACACTTACACAGGTAATATTAGCTGTGGGTGGGCACTAGCACTATTATAGTAATACTGCCCCCCACAGATAATAATCCCCCCCGGCACACACTTACACAGGTAATATTAGCTGTGGGTGGGCACAGGCACTATTACAGTAATACTGCCCCCTACAGATAATAATCCCCCCCGGCACACACTTACACAGGTAATATTAGCTGTGGGTGGGCACTAGCACTATTATAGTAATACTGCCCCCTACAGATAATAATCCCCCCGGCACACACTTACACAGGTAATATTAGCTGTGGGTGGGCACAGGCACTATTACAGTAATACTGCCCCCTACAGATAATAATCCCCCCGGCACACACTTACACAGGTAATATTAGCTGTGGGTGGGCACAGGCACTATTATAGTAATACTGCCCCCTACAGATAATAATCCCCCCCGGCACACACTTACACAGGTAATATTAGCTGTGGGTGGGCACTAGCACTATTATAGTAATACTGCCCCCTACAGATAATAATCCCCCCGGCACACACTTACACAGGTAATATTAGCTGTGGGTGGGCACAGGCACTATTATAGTAATACTGCCCCCTACAGATAATAATCCCCCCGGCACACACTTACACAGGTAATATTAGCTGTGGGTGGGCACAGGCACTATTATACAGTAATACTGCCCCCTACAGATAATAATCCCCCCGGCACACACTTACACAGGTAATATTAGCTGTGGGTGGGCACTAGCACTATTATAGTAATACTGCCCCCCACAGATAATAATCCCCCCGGCACACACTTACACAGGTAATATTAGCTGTGGGTGGGCACAGGCACTATTATAGTAATACTGCCCCCTACAGATAATAATCCCCCCGGCACACACTTACACAGGTAATATTAGCTGTGGGTGGGCACAGGCACTATTATAGTAATACTGCCCCCTACAGATAATAATCCCCCCGGCACACACTTACACAGGTAATATTAGCTGTGGGTGGGCACAGGCACTATTATAGTAATACTGCCCCCTACAGATAATAATCCCCCCGGCACACACTTACACAGGTAATATTAGCTGTGGGTGGGCACTAGCACTATTATAGTAATACTGCCCCCCGCAGATAATAATCCCCCCGGCACACACTTACACAGGTAATATTAGCTGTGGGTGGGCACAGGCACTATTATAGTAATACTGCCCCCTACAGATAATAATCCCCCCGGCACACACTTACACAGGTAATATTAGCTGTGGGTGGGCACAGGCACTATTATAGTAATACTGCCCCCTACAGATAATAATCCCCCCGGCACACACTTACACAGGTAATATTAGCTGTGGGTGGGCACTAGCACTATTACAGTAATACTGCCCCCTACAGATAATAATCCCCCCCGGCACACACTTACACAGGTAATATTAGCTGTGGGTGGGCACAGGCACTATTATAGTAATACTGCCCCCTACAGATAATAATCCCCCCGGCACACACTTACACAGGTAATATTAGCTGTGGGTGGGCACAGGCACTATTATAGTAATACTGCCCCCTACAGATAATAATCCCCCCGGCACACACTTACACAGGTAATATTAGCTGTGGGTGGGCACAGGCACTATTATAGTAATACTGCCCCCTACAGATAATAATCCCCCCGGCACACACTTACACAGGTAATATTAGCTGTGGGTGGGCACAGGCACTATTATAGTAATACTGCCCCCTACAGATAATAATCCCCCCGGCACACACTTACACAGGTAATATTAGCTGTGGGTGGGCACAGGCACTATTACAGTAATACTGCCCCCTACAGATAATAATCCCCCCGGCACACACTTACACAGGTAATATTAGCTGTGGGTGGGCACAGGCACTATTATAGTAATACTGCCCCCTACAGATAATAATCCCCCCGGCACACACTTACACAGGTAATATTAGCTGTGGGTGGGCACTAGCACTATTATAGTAATACTGCCCCCTACAGATAATAATCCCCCCCGGCACACACTTACACAGGTAATATTAGCTGTGGGTGGGCACAGGCACTATTATAGTAATACTGCCCCCTACAGATAATAATCCCCCCGGCACACACTTACACAGGTAATATTAGCTGTGGGTGGGCACAGGCACTATTATAGTAATACTGCCCCCTACAGATAATAATCCCCCCGGCACACACTTACACAGGTAATATTAGCTGTGGGTGGGCACTAGCACTATTATAGTAATACTGCCCCCTACAGATAATAATCCCCCCGGCACACACTTACACAGGTAATATTAGCTGTGGGTGGGCACAGGCACTATTATAGTAATACTGCCCCCTACAGATAATAATCCCCCCGGCACACACTTACACAGGTAATATTAGCTGTGGGTGGGCACAGGCACTATTATAGTAATACTGCCCCCTACAGATAATAATCCCCCCGGCACACACTTACACAGGTAATATTAGCTGTGGGTGGGCACAGGCACTATTACAGTAATACTGCCCCCCTACAGATAATAATCCCCCCGGCACACACTTACACAGGTAATATTAGCTGTGGGTGGGCACAGGCACTATTATAGTAATACTGCCCCCTACAGATAATAATCCCCCCGGCACACACTTACACAGGTAATATTAGCTGTGGGTGGGCACTAGCACTATTATAGTAATACTGCCCCCTACAGATAATAATCCCCCCGGCACACACTTACACAGGTAATATTAGCTGTGGGTGGGCACTAGCACTATTATAGTAATACTGCCCCCTACAGATAATAATCCCCCCGGCACACACTTACACAGGTAATATTAGCTGTGGGTGGGCACAGGCACTATTATAGTAATACTGCCCCCTACAGATAATAATCCCCCCGGCACACACTTACACAGGTAATATTAGCTGTGGGTGGGCACAGGCACTATTATAGTAATACTGCCCCCTACAGATAATAATCCCCCCGGCACACACTTACACAGGTAATATTAGCTGTGGGTGGGCACTAGCACTATTATAGTAATACTGCCCCCTACAGATAATAATCCCCCCGGCACACACTTACACAGGTAATATTAGCTGTGGGTGGGCACTAGCACTATTATAGTAATACTGCCCCCTACAGATAATAATCCCCCCGGCACACACTTACACAGGTAATATTAGCTGTGGGTGGGCACAGGCACTATTACAGTAATACTGCCCCCTACAGATAATAATCCCCCCCGGCACACACTTACACAGGTAATATTAGCTGTGGGTGGGCACAGGCACTATTATAGTAATACTGCCCCCTACAGATAATAATCCCCCCCGGCACACACTTACACAGGTAATATTAGCTGTGGGTGGGCACAGGCACTATTACAGTAATACTGCCCCCTACAGATAATAATCCCCCCGGCACACACTTACACAGGTAATATTAGCTGTGGGTGGGCACTAGCACTATTATAGTAATACTGCCCCCTACAGATAATAATCCCCCCGGCACACACTTACACAGGTAATATTAGCTGTGGGTGGGCACAGGCACTATTATAGTAATACTGCCCCCTACAGATAATAATCCCCCCGGCACACACTTACACAGGTAATATTAGCTGTGGGTGGGCACAGGCACTATTATAGTAATACTGCCCCCTACAGATAATAATCCCCCCGGCACACACTTACACAGGTAATATTAGCTGTGGGTGGGCACAGGCACTATTATAGTAATACTGCCCCCTACAGATAATAATCCCCCCGGCACACACTTACACAGGTAATATTAGCTGTGGGTGGGCACAGGCACTATTACAGTAATACTGCCCCCTACAGATAATAATCCCCCCGGCACACACTTACACAGGTAATATTAGCTGTGGGTGGGCACAGGCACTATTACAGTAATACTGCCCCCTACAGATAATAATCCCCCCGGCACACACTTACACAGGTAATATTAGCTGTGGGTGGGCACAGGCACTATTATAGTAATACTGCCCCCTACAGATAATAATCCCCCCGGCACACACTTACACAGGTAATATTAGCTGTGGGTGGGCACTAGCACTATTATAGTAATACTGCCCCCTACAGATAATAATCCCCCCGGCACACACTTACACAGGTAATATTAGCTGTGGGTGGGCACAGGCACTATTATAGTAATACTGCCCCCTACAGATAATAATCCCCCCCGGCACACACTTACACAGGTAATATTAGCTGTGGGTGGGCACAGGCACTATTATAGTAATACTGCCCCCTACAGATAATAATCCCCCCGGCACACACTTACACAGGTAATATTAGCTGTGGGTGGGCACAGGCACTATTACAGTAATACTGCCCCCTACAGATAATAATCCCCCCGGCACACACTTACACAGGTAATATTAGCTGTGGGTGGGCACAGGCACTATTACAGTAATACTGCCCCCTACAGATAATAATCCCCCCGGCACACACTTACACAGGTAATATTAGCTGTGGGTGGGCACAGGCACTATTACAGTAATACTGCCCCCCAGAATAACCCCCGCCCCACAGATAATAATCCCCCCGGCACACACTTACACAGGTAATATTAGCTGTGGGTGGGCACAGGCACTATTATAGTAATACTGCCCCCTACAGATAATAATCCCCCCGGCACACACTTACACAGGTAATATTAGCTGTGGGTGGGCACTAGCACTATTATAGTAATACTGCCCCCTACAGATAATAATCCCCCCCGGCACACACTTACACAGGTAATATTAGCTGTGGGTGGGCACAGGCACTATTATAGTAATACTGCCCCCTACAGATAATAATCCCCCCGGCACACACTTACACAGGTAATATTAGCTGTGGGTGGGCACTAGCACTATTATAGTAATACTGCCCCCTACAGATAATAATCCCCCCCGGCACACACTTACACAGGTAATATTAGCTGTGGGTGGGCACTAGCACTATTATAGTAATACTGCCCCCTACAGATAATAATCCCCCCGGCACACACTTACACAGGTAATATTAGCTGTGGGTGGGCACTAGCACTATTACAGTAATACTGCCCCCCACAGATAATAATCCCCCCCGGCACACACTTACACAGGTAATATTAGCTGTGGGTGGGCACAGGCACTATTATAGTAATACTGCCCCCTACAGATAATAATCCCCCCGGCACACACTTACACAGGTAATATTAGCTGTGGGTGGGCACAGGCACTATTATAGTAATACTGCCCCCCACAGATAATAATCCCCCCCGGCACACACTTACACAGGTAATATTAGCTGTGGGTGGGCACAGGCACTATTATAGTAATACTGCCCCCTACAGATAATAATCCCCCCCGGCACACACTTACACAGGTAATATTAGCTGTGGGTGGGCACAGGCACTATTATAGTAATACTGCCCCCTACAGATAATAATCCCCCCCGGCACACACTTACACAGGTAATATTAGCTGTGGGTGGGCACAGGCACTATTATAGTAATACTGCCCCCTACAGATAATAATCCCCCCGGCACACACTTACACAGGTAATATTAGCTGTGGGTGGGCACAGGCACTATTATAGTAATACTGCCCCCTACAGATAATAATCCCCCCGGCACACACTTACACAGGTAATATTAGCTGTGGGTGGGCACAGGCACTATTACAGTAATACTGCCCCCTACAGATAATAATCCCCCCCGGCACACACTTACACAGGTAATATTAGCTGTGGGTGGGCACAGGCACTATTATAGTAATACTGCCCCCTACAGATAATAATCCCCCCCGGCACACACTTACACAGGTAATATTAGCTGTGGGTGGGCACAGGCACTATTATAGTAATACTGCCCCCTACAGATAATAATCCCCCCGGCACACACTTACACAGGTAATATTAGCTGTGGGTGGGCACAGGCACTATTATAGTAATACTGCCCCCTACAGATAATAATCCCCCCGGCACACACTTACACAGGTAATATTAGCTGTGGGTGGGCACAGGCACTATTATAGTAATACTGCCCCCTACAGATAATAATCCCCCCGGCACACACTTACACAGGTAATATTAGCTGTGGGGGTGGGGCACAGGCACTATTACAGTAATACTGCCCCCCACAGATAATAATCCCCCCCGGCACACACTTACACAGGTAATATTAGCTGTGGGTGGGCACAGGCACTATTACAGTAATACTGCCCCCCGCAGATAATAATCCCCCCGGCACACACTTACACAGGTAATATTAGCTGTGGGTGGGCACAGGCACTATTATAGTAATACTGCCCCCTACAGATAATAATCCCCCCGGCACACACTTACACAGGTAATATTAGCTGTGGGTGGGCACAGGCACTATTATAGTAATACTGCCCCCTACAGATAATAATCCCCCCGGCACACACTTACACAGGTAATATTAGCTGTGGGTGGGCACAGGCACTATTACAGTAATACTGCCCCCTACAGATAATAATCCCCCCCGGCACACACTTACACAGGTAATATTAGCTGTGGGTGGGCACAGGCACTATTATAGTAATACTGCCCCCTACAGATAATAATCCCCCCGGCACACACTTACACAGGTAATATTAGCTGTGGGTGGGCACAGGCACTATTATAGTAATACTGCCCCCTACAGATAATAATCCCCCCCGGCACACACTTACACAGGTAATATTAGCTGTGGGTGGGCACAGGCACTATTATAGTAATACTGCCCCCTACAGATAATAATCCCCCCGGCACACACTTACACAGGTAATATTAGCTGTGGGTGGGCACAGGCACTATTACAGTAATACTGCCCCCTACAGATAATAATCCCCCCCGGCACACACTTACACAGGTAATATTAGCTGTGGGTGGGCACAGGCACTATTATAGTAATACTGCCCCCTACAGATAATAATCCCCCCGGCACACACTTACACAGGTAATATTAGCTGTGGGTGGGCACAGGCACTATTATAGTAATACTGCCCCCTACAGATAATAATCCCCCCGGCACACACTTACACAGGTAATATTAGCTGTGGGTGGGCACTAGCACTATTATAGTAATACTGCCCCCTACAGATAATAATCCCCCCGGCACACACTTACACAGGTAATATTAGCTGTGGGTGGGCACAGGCACTATTATAGTAATACTGCCCCCTACAGATAATAATCCCCCCGGCACACACTTACACAGGTAATATTAGCTGTGGGTGGGCACTAGGCACTATTATAGTAATACTGCCCCCTACAGATAATAATCCCCCCGGCACACACTTACACAGGTAATATTAGCTGTGGGTGGGCACAGGCACTATTATAGTAATACTGCCCCCCACAGATAATAATCCCCCCCGGCACACACTTACACAGGTAATATTAGCTGTGGGTGGGCACAGGCACTATTACAGTAATACTGCCCCCTACAGATAATAATCCCCCCGGCACACACTTACACAGGTAATATTAGCTGTGGGTGGGCACAGGCACTATTACAGTAATACTGCCCCCCGCAGATAATAATCCCCCCGGCACACACTTACACAGGTAATATTAGCTGTGGGTGGGCACAGGCACTATTACAGTAATACTGCCCCCTACAGATAATAATCCCCCCCGGCACACACTTACACAGGTAATATTAGCTGTGGGTGGGCACTAGCACTATTATAGTAATACTGCCCCCTACAGATAATAATCCCCCCGGCACACACTTACACAGGTAATATTAGCTGTGGGTGGGCACAGGCACTATTATAGTAATACTGCCCCCTACAGATAATAATCCCCCCGGCACACACTTACACAGGTAATATTAGCTGTGGGTGGGCACAGGCACTATTATAGTAATACTGCCCCCTACAGATAATAATCCCCCCGGCACACACTTACACAGGTAATATTAGCTGTGGGTGGGCACAGGCACTATTATAGTAATACTGCCCCCTACAGATAATAATCCCCCCCGGCACACACTTACACAGGTAATATTAGCTGTGGGTGGGCACTAGCACTATTACAGTAATACTGCCCCCTACAGATAATAATCCCCCCGGCACACACTTACACAGGTAATATTAGCTGTGGGTGGGCACAGGCACTATTATAGTAATACTGCCCCCTACAGATAATAATCCCCCCGGCACACACTTACACAGGTAATATTAGCTGTGGGTGGGCACAGGCACTATTATAGTAATACTGCCCCCCACAGATAATAATCCCCCCGGCACACACTTACACAGGTAATATTAGCTGTGGGTGGGCACTAGCACTATTATAGTAATACTGCCCCCTACAGATAATAATCCCCCCGGCACACACTTACACAGGTAATATTAGCTGTGGGTGGGCACTAGCACTATTATAGTAATACTGCCCCCTACAGATAATAATCCCCCCGGCACACACTTACACAGGTAATATTAGCTGTGGGTGGGCACAGGCACTATTATAGTAATACTGCCCCCTACAGATAATAATCCCCCCCGGCACACACTTACACAGGTAATATTAGCTGTGGGTGGGCACAAGCACTATTATAGTAATACTGCCCCCTACAGATAATAATCCCCCCGGCACACACTTACACAGGTAATATTAGCTGTGGGTGGGCACTAGCACTATTATAGTAATACTGCCCCCTACAGATAATAATCCCCCCGGCACACACTTACACAGGTAATATTAGCTGTGGGTGGGCACTAGCACTATTATAGTAATACTGCCCCCTACAGATAATAATCCCCCCGGCACACACTTACACAGGTAATATTAGCTGTGGGTGGGCACAGGCACTATTATAGTAATACTGCCCCCTACAGATAATAATCCCCCCGGCACACACTTACACAGGTAATATTAGCTGTGGGTGGGCACAGGCACTATTATAGTAATACTGCCCCCTACAGATAATAATCCCCCCGGCACACACTTACACAGGTAATATTAGCTGTGGGTGGGCACTAGCACTATTATAGTAATACTGCCCCCTACAGATAATAATCCCCCCGGCACACACTTACACAGGTAATATTAGCTGTGGGTGGGCACAGGCACTATTATAGTAATACTGCCCCCTACAGATAATAATCCCCCCGGCACACACTTACACAGGTAATATTAGCTGTGGGTGGGCACAGGCACTATTACAGTAATACTGCCCCCCTGCAGATAATAATCCCCCCCGGCACACACTTACACAGGTAATATTAGCTGTGGGTGGGCACAGGCACTATTACAGTAATACTGCCCCCCGCAGATAATAATCCCCCCCGGCACACACTTACACAGGTAATATTAGCTGTGGGTGGGCACAGGCACTATTATAGTAATACTGCCCCCTACAGATAATAATCCCCCCGGCACACACTTACACAGGTAATATTAGCTGTGGGTGGGCACAGGCACTATTATAGTAATACTGCCCCCTACAGATAATAATCCCCCCGGCACACACTTACACAGGTAATATTAGCTGTGGGTGGGCACAGGCACTATTATAGTAATACTGCCCCCTACAGATAATAATCCCCCCCGGCACACACTTACACAGGTAATATTAGCTGTGGGTGGGCACAGGCACTATTATAGTAATACTGCCCCCTACAGATAATAATCCCCCCCGGCACACACTTACACAGGTAATATTAGCTGTGGGTGGGCACAGGCACTATTACAGTAATACTGCCCCCCGCAGATAATAATCCCCCCGGCACACACTTACACAGGTAATATTAGCTGTGGGTGGGCACAGGCACTATTACAGTAATACTGCCCCCCACAGATAATAATCCCCCCGGCACACACTTACACAGGTAATATTAGCTGTGGGTGGGCACAGGCACTATTATAGTAATACTGCCCCCTACAGATAATAATCCCCCCGGCACACACTTACACAGGTAATATTAGCTGTGGGTGGGCACAGGCACTATTACAGTAATACTGCCCCCTACAGATAATAATCCCCCCGGCACACACTTACACAGGTAATATTAGCTGTGGGTGGGCACAGGCACTATTATAGTAATACTGCCCCCTACAGATAATAATCCCCCCGGCACACACTTACACAGGTAATATTAGCTGTGGGTGGGCACAGGCACTATTTACAGTAATACTGCCCCCCACAGATAATAATCCCCCCGGCACACACTTACACAGGTAATATTAGCTGTGGGTGGGCACAGGCACTATTATAGTAATACTGCCCCCTACAGATAATAATCCCCCCCGGCACACACTTACACAGGTAATATTAGCTGTGGGTGGGCACAGGCACTATTATAGTAATACTGCCCCCTACAGATAATAATCCCCCCGGCACACACTTACACAGGTAATATTAGCTGTGGGTGGGCACTAGCACTATTATAGTAATACTGCCCCCTACAGATAATAATCCCCCCGGCACACACTTACACAGGTAATATTAGCTGTGGGTGGGCACAGGCACTATTATAGTAATACTGCCCCCTACAGATAATAATCCCCCCGGCACACACTTACACAGGTAATATTAGCTGTGGGTGGGCACAGGCACTATTATAGTAATACTGCCCCCTACAGATAATAATCCCCCCCGGCACACACTTACACAGGTAATATTAGCTGTGGGTGGGCACAGGCACTATTACAGTAATACTGCCCCCCACAGATAATAATCCCCCCGGCACACACTTACACAGGTAATATTAGCTGTGGGTGGGCACAGGCACTATTACAGTAATACTGCCCCCCACAGATAATAATCCCCCCCGGCACACACTTACACAGGTAATATTAGCTGTGGGTGGGCACAGGCACTATTATAGTAATACTGCCCCCTACAGATAATAATCCCCCCGGCACACACTTACACAGGTAATATTAGCTGTGGGTGGGCACAGGCACTATTATAGTAATACTGCCCCCTACAGATAATAATCCCCCCGGCACACACTTACACAGGTAATATTAGCTGTGGGTGGGCACAGGCACTATTATAGTAATACTGCCCCCTACAGATAATAATCCCCCCGGCACACACTTACACAGGTAATATTAGCTGTGGGTGGGCACAGGCACTATTATAGTAATACTGCCCCCTACAGATAATAATCCCCCCGGCACACACTTACACAGGTAATATTAGCTGTGGGTGGGCACAGGCACTATTATAGTAATACTGCCCCCTACAGATAATAATCCCCCCGGCACACACTTACACAGGTAATATTAGCTGTGGGTGGGCACAGGCACTATTACAGTAATACTGCCCCCTACAGATAATAATCCCCCCCGGCACACACTTACACAGGTAATATTAGCTGTGGGTGGGCACAGGCACTATTACAGTAATACTGCCCCCTACAGATAATAATCCCCCCCGGCACACACTTACACAGGTAATATTAGCTGTGGGTGGGCACAGGCACTATTACAGTAATACTGCCCCCCGCAGATAATAATCCCCCCGGCACACACTTACACAGGTAATATTAGCTGTGGGTGGGCACAGGCACTATTACAGTAATACTGCCCCCTACAGATAATAATCCCCCCGGCACACACTTACACAGGTAATATTAGCTGTGGGTGGGCACAGGCACTATTATAGTAATACTGCCCCCTACAGATAATAATCCCCCCGGCACACACTTACACAGGTAATATTAGCTGTGGGTGGGCACAGGCACTATTACAGTAATACTGCCCCCTACAGATAATAATCCCCCCGGCACACACTTACACAGGTAATATTAGCTGTGGGTGGGCACAGGCACTATTATAGTAATACTGCCCCCTACAGATAATAATCCCCCCGGCACACACTTACACAGGTAATATTAGCTGTGGGTGGGCACAGGCACTATTATAGTAATACTGCCCCCTACAGATAATAATCCCCCCGGCACACACTTACACAGGTAATATTAGCTGTGGGTGGGCACAGGCACTATTACAGTAATACTGCCCCCCACAGATAATAATCCCCCCGGCACACACTTACACAGGTAATATTAGCTGTGGGTGGGCACAGGCACTATTATAGTAATACTGCCCCCTACAGATAATAATCCCCCCCGGCACACACTTACACAGGTAATATTAGCTGTGGGTGGGCACAGGCACTATTATAGTAATACTGCCCCCCACAGATAATAATCCCCCCCGGCACACACTTACACAGGTAATATTAGCTGTGGGTGGGCACTAGCACTATTACAGTAATACTGCCCCCCGCAGATAATAATCCCCCCGGCACACACTTACACAGGTAATATTAGCTGTGGGTGGGCACAGGCACTATTATAGTAATACTGCCCCCTACAGATAATAATCCCCCCGGCACACACTTACACAGGTAATATTAGCTGTGGGTGGGCACTAGCACTATTATAGTAATACTGCCCCCTACAGATAATAATCCCCCCGGCACACACTTACACAGGTAATATTAGCTGTGGGTGGGCACTAGGCACTATTACAGTAATACTGCCCCCTACAGATAATAATCCCCCCCGGCACACACTTACACAGGTAATATTAGCTGTGGGTGGGCACAGGCACTATTATAGTAATACTGCCCCCTACAGATAATAATCCCCCCGGCACACACTTACACAGGTAATATTAGCTGTGGGTGGGCACAAGCACTATTACAGTAATACTGCCCCCTACAGATAATAATCCCCCCGGCACACACTTACACAGGTAATATTAGCTGTGGGTGGGCACAGGCACTATTATAGTAATACTGCCCCCTACAGATAATAATCCCCCCGGCACACACTTACACAGGTAATATTAGCTGTGGGTGGGCACAGGCACTATTACAGTAATACTGCCCCCCACAGATAATAATCCCCCCCGGCACACACTTACACAGGTAATATTAGCTGTGGGTGGGCACAGGCACTATTACAGTAATACTGCCCCCCACAGATAATAATCCCCCCGGCACACACTTACACAGGTAATATTAGCTGTGGGTGGGCACAGGCACTATTATAGTAATACTGCCCCCTACAGATAATAATCCCCCCGGCACACACTTACACAGGTAATATTAGCTGTGGGTGGGCACAGGCACTATTACAGTAATACTGCCCCCTACAGATAATAATCCCCCCGGCACACACTTACACAGGTAATATTAGCTGTGGGTGGGCACAGGCACTATTATAGTAATACTGCCCCCTACAGATAATAATCCCCCCGGCACACACTTACACAGGTAATATTAGCTGTGGGTGGGCACTAGCACTATTACAGTAATACTGCCCCCTACAGATAATAATCCCCCCGGCACACACTTACACAGGTAATATTAGCTGTGGGTGGGCACAGGCACTATTACAGTAATACTGCCCCCCACAGATAATAATCCCCCCGGCACACACTTACACAGGTAATATTAGCTGTGGGTGGGCACAGGCACTATTACAGTAATACTGCCCCCTACAGATAATAATCCCCCCGGCACACACTTACACAGGTAATATTAGCTGTGGGTGGGCACAGGCACTATTATAGTAATACTGCCCCCTACAGATAATAATCCCCCCCGGCACACACTTACACAGGTAATATTAGCTGTGGGTGGGCACAGGCACTATTACAGTAATACTGCCCCCCACAGATAATAATCCCCCCGGCACACACTTACACAGGTAATATTAGCTGTGGGTGGGCACTAGCACTATTATAGTAATACTGCCCCCTACAGATAATAATCCCCCCGGCACACACTTACACAGGTAATATTAGCTGTGGGTGGGCACAGGCACTATTATAGTAATACTGCCCCCTACAGATAATAATCCCCCCGGCACACACTTACACAGGTAATATTAGCTGTGGGTGGGCACAGGCACTATTATAGTAATACTGCCCCCTACAGATAATAATCCCCCCGGCACACACTTACACAGGTAATATTAGCTGTGGGTGGGCACAGGCACTATTATAGTAATACTGCCCCCCGCAGATAATAATCCCCCCGGCACACACTTACACAGGTAATATTAGCTGTGGGTGGGCACTAGCACTATTACAGTAATACTGCCCCCTGACTGTTTGTCCCCCTGCCCTACCCGTGCCCTCTCCATACCACCACTAAGTTATACCTGATATGGAGAGATCCCCCTTAATAATGTAACCATTATATGTGCACTTTATTGTGTTTTATTATGAGCCGCCGCATCATCCCAACCTGCCCGCTACCAAAAACCCCGCCCTAAGCCCCGCCCTTCGCCGGGCCGCAGGAAAATTGGCCTCCATGAAAGTGGTCCTTGGTACCAAAAGGTTGTGGAGCGCTGCACTAATCCATCACACCTCAGGTCTTATTAATGGCGGATTACAGGGATTGTACCAGATTACTTCTACACCCCTTATATGCTGGTGTAGGGGCGCTGAGTGACAGTGAATGGTTTGGTGCACTAGGGGCGGGGCGACATCTTCTGGAGCTCCCATTTTCTTTTGTGGTCACCCTCAGAAAAAAAAAAAATGTCCTATAGACACCGATTTCCAGCAACCACACAAGAAAATGGTGCTCCGGTAGGTGTGGCCCCGCCCTGACTGCACCAAACTGCTCATTTGCATATGGAATAAAGTAGAATTTCTAAGCTTTGGCACAAGGACGGTCTATTCACTACGTCTCTGACCGCCCCAGACAGCATATAAGGGGTTTAGAAGGGGCTTTGGTGATGGTGGACGCTGTATATAGTAACATATAGCGGTGATGACCATGTGACAGTAACGAGAAGGACCCCGAGAGCCACCAAGTATTAACCCTTCAGTACCTGCTCACATGGGCCGCTCTATAATCTATGACAGGTGGCTCTATCCTAATAACAATGTGTCACCTCCATGACCCATCACAACCCCTGCGGCCTACATGTTATTTATGCTTCTTATTTAGTGACCCAGCACAAGGGTCTGTACAGGCTCAGGGGCCACAAAAGGACCATTACTCATATTAATCTGCACCAGTCAGAGGCGTAGCTAGGGGTTCAGCACAAGGGGGGGCCCCAATTAGGTATACCAATATTATCACTATATGGTGAGCGTATACTGGTATATAGCAGCTCTACACAGGGCTCTGCAGACCATTTAGGTGAATACAGGGCAGTAACATTTAGTGACTTACCAGTGACGTCTCTGACTAATCGTTCACATTCCCCGTCTCTTTTATCTGAACCGCCATGACCACTTCCTCCAGTCTCTGTAAAGTTTGCAACACAGACATCTTTGACTCCTCACTTTTCCAGGCACCGACCCACATTGTCCTCACCTGCACCCCCATCCTGCTGCTACCCCAATTATACAATATATGGTATAACCCCCATAATGAATAATACCCCCAAGTGTATCTTTAATAACTTCCTGTGTACCCCTTTTAAATAATGTGCCCCTTATTAACAATGCCCCGTGTAGCCCCATATATAGTTCCCCGTATTAATAATGCCCCTGTGTACCCCCATAAATAGTGCCTCTTATTAATAATGCCCCGTGTACCCCCATAAATAGTTCCCCTTATTAATAATGCCCCGTGTACCAACATAAATAGTGCTTCTTATTAATAATGCCCCGTGTACCCCCATAAATAGTGCCTCTTATTAATAATGCCCCGCGTACCCCATAAATAGTGCCTCTTATTAATAATGCCCCGTGTACCCTGTATAAATAGTGCCCCTTATTAATAATGCCCCGAGTACCTCCATAAATAGTTCCCCGTATTAATAATGCCCCCGTGTACCACCATAAATAGTGCCCCTTATTAATAATGTCTGGGTGTATCCCCATAAATAGTGTCCCTTATTAATAATGCCCGGTGTACCTCCATAAATAGTTCCCCATATTAATAATGCCCCCGTGTACCCCCATAAATAGTGCCTCTTATTAATAATGCCCCGTGTACCCCCATAAATAGTACCTCTTATTAATAATGCCCCGTGTACCCCCATAAATAGTTCCCCTTATTAATAATGCCCCCGTGTACCCCCATAAATAGTGCTTCTTATTAATAATGCCCCGTGTACCCCCATAAATAGTGCCTCTTATTAATAATGCCCCGCGTACCCGCATAAATAGTGCCTCTTATTAATAATGTCCCCGTGTACCCTGTATAAATAGTGCCCCTTATTAATAATGCCCCGTGTACCTCCATAAATAGTTCCCCGTATTAATAATGCCCCCGCGTACCACCATAAATAGTGCCCCTTATTAAAACATAATGTCCGGGTGTACCCTGCATAAATAGTGCCCCTTATTAATAATGTCCGTGTGTACCCTGCATAAATAGTGCCCCTTATTAATAATGCCCGTGTGTACCCTGTATAAATAGTGCCCCTTATTAATAATGTCCGTGTGTACCCTGTATAAATAGTGCCCCTTATTAATAATGTCCGTGTGTACCCTGTATAAATAGTGCCCCTTATTAATAATGTCCGTGTGTACCCTGTATAAATAGCGCCCCTTATTAATAATGTCCGTGTGTACCCTGTATAAATAGTGCCCCTTATTAATAATGTCCGTGTGTACCCTGTATAAATAGCGCCCCTTATTAATAATGTCCGTGTGTACCCTGTATAAATAGCGCCCCTTATTAATAATGTCCGTGTGTACCCTGTATAAATAGTGCCCCTTATTAATAATGTCCGGCCGGGACCTGTATAAATAGCGCCCCTTATTAATAATGTCCGTGTGTACCCTGTATAAATAGCGCCCCTTATTAATAATGTCCGTGTGTACCCTGTATAAATAGTGCCCCTTATTAATAATGTCCGTGTGTACCCTGTATAAATAGCGCCCCTTATTAATAATGTCCGTGTGTACCCTGTATAAATAGTGCCCCTTATTAATAATGTCCGTGTGTACCCTGTATAAATAGTGCCCCTTATTAATAATGTCCGTGTGTACCCTGTATAAATAGTGCCCCTTATTAATAATGTCCGTGTGTACCCTGTATAAATAGTGCCCCTTATTAATAATGTCCGTGTGTACCCTGTATAAATAGCGCCCCTTATTAATAATGTCCGTGTGTACCCTGTATAAATAGTGCCCCTTATTAATAATGTCCGTGTGTACCCTGTATAAATAGCGCCCCTTATTAATAATGTCCGTGTGTACCCTGTATAAATAGCGCCCCTTATTAATAATGTCCGTGTGTACCCTGTATAAATAGCGCCCCTTATTAATAATGTCCGTGTGTACCCTGTATAAATAGTGCCCCTTATTAATAATGTCCGTGTGTACCCTGTATACATAGCGCCCCTTATTAATAATGTCCGTGTGTACCCTGTATAAAAGGCCCTAATAATGTCCGTGTGTACCCTGTATAAATAGTGCCCCTTATTAATAATGTCCGTGTGTACCCTGTATAAATAGCGCCCCTTATTAATAATGTCCGTGTGTACCCTGTATAAATAGCGCCCCTTATTAATAATGTCCGTGTGTACCCCGTATAAATCGCGCCCCTTATTAATAATGTCCGTGTGTACCCTGTATAAATAGCGCCCCTTATTAATAATGTCCGTGTGTACCCTGTATAAATAGCGCCCCTTATTAATAATGTCCGTGTGTACCCTGTATAAATAGTGCCCCTTATTAATAATGTCCGTGTGTACCCTGTATAAATAGTGCCCCTTATTAATAATGTCCGTGTGTACCCTGTATAAATAGTGCCCCTTATTAATAATGTCCGTGTGTACCCTGTATAAATAGTGCCCCTTATTAATAATGTCCGTGTGTACCCTGTATAAATAGCGCCCCTTATTAATAATGTCCGCGTGTACCCTGTATAAATAGCGCCCCTTATTAATAATGTCCGTGTGTACCCTGTATAAATAGCGCCCCTTATTAATAATGTCCGTGTGTACCCTGTATAAATAGTGCCCCTTATTAATAATGTCCGTGTGTACCCTGTATAAATAGTGCCCCTTATTAATAATGTCCGTGTGTACCCTGTATAAATAGTGCCCCTTATTAATAATGTCCGTGTGTGCCCTGTATAAATAGTGCCCCTTATTAATAATGTCCGTGTGTACCCTGTATAAATAGTGCCCCTTATTAATAATGTCCGTGTGTGCCCTGTATAAATAGTGCCCCTTATTAATAATGTCCGGGTGTACCCTGTATAAATAGTGCCCCTTATTAATAATGTCCCCGTGTACCCTGTATAAATAGTGCCCCTTATTAATAATGTCCCCGTGTACCCTGCATAAATAGTGCCTCTTATTAATAATGTCCGCGTGTACCCTGCATAAATAGTGCCCCTTATTAATAATGCCCCGTGTACCCTGCATAAATAGTGCCCCTTATTAATAATGCCCCTGCACCCCCATAAATAGTGCCTCTTATTAATAATGCCCCGTGTACCCTGCATAAATAGTGCCCCTTATTAATAATGCCCGCCCCCGTGCCCCTCCATAAATAGGTTCCCCTTATTAATAATGCCCCCGTGTACCACTGCATAAATAGTGCCCCTTATTAATAATGTCCGGGTGTATCCCTCCATAAATAGTGCCCCTTATTAATAATGCCCGCGTGTACCCTCCATAAATAGTTGCCCCTTATTAATAATGCCCCCGTGTACCCTCCATAAATAGTGCCCCTTATTAATAATGCCCCCGTGTACCCCCATAAATAGTACCCCTTATTAATAATGTCCCCGTGTACCCTGTATAAATAGTGCCCCTTATTAATAATGTCCGTGTATACCCTGTAGAAATAGCGCCCCTTATTAATAATGTCCGTGTGTGCCCTGTATAAATAGTGCCCCTTATTAATAATGTCCGTGTGTACCCTTTATAAATAGCGCCCCTTATTAATAATGTCCGTGTGTGCCCTGTATAAATAGTGCCCCTTATTAATAATGTCCATGTGTACCCTGTATAAATAGCGCCCCTTATTAATAATGTCCATGTGTACCCTGTATAAATAGCGCCCCTTATTAATAATGTCCGTGTGTACCCTGTATAAATAGTGCCCCTTATTAATAATGTCCGTGTGTACCCTGTATAAATAGCGCCCCTTATTAATAATGTCCATGTGTACCCTGTATAAATAGCGCCCCTTATTAATAATGTCCGTGTGTACCCTGTATAAATAGTGCCCCTTATTAATAATGTCCATGTGTACCCTGTATAAATAGCGCCCCTTATTAATAATGTCCGTGTGTACCCTGTATAAATAGTGCCCCTTATTAATAATGTCCATGTGTACCCTGTATAAATAGCGCCCCTTATTAATAATGTCCATGTGTACCCTGTATAAATAGCGCCCCTTATTAATAATGTCCGTGTGTACCCTGTATAAATAGTGCCCCTTATTAATAATGTCCGTGTGTACCCTGTATAAATAGCGCCCCTTATTAATAATGCCCTTGTGTGCCCTGTATAAATAGCGCCCCTTATTAATAATGTCCGTGTGTACCCTGTATAAATAGCGCCCCTTATTCATAATGTCCGTGTGTACCCTGTATAAATAGCGCCCCTTATTAATAATGTCCGTGTGTACCCTGTATACATAGTGCCCCTTATTAATAATGTCCGTGTGTACCCTGTATAAATAGTGCCTCTTATTAATAATGTCCGTGTGTACCCTGTATAAATAGTGCCCCTTATTAATAATGTCCGTGTACCCTGTATAAATAGCGCCCCTTATTAATAATGTCCTGTGTGTACCCTGTATAAATAGCGCCCCTTATTAATAATGTCCGCGTGTACCCTGTATAAATAGCGCCCCTTATTAATAATGTCCGTATGTACCCTGTATAAATAGCGCCCCTTATTCATAATGTCCGTGTGTACCCTGTATAAATAGCGCCCCTTATTAATAATGTCCGTGTGTACCCTGTATACATAGTGCCCCTTATTAATAATGTCCGTGTGTACCCTGTATAAATAGTGCCTCTTATTAATAATGTCCGTGTGTACCCTGTATAAATAGTGCCCCTTATTAATAATGTCCGTGTACCCTGTATAAATAGCGCCCCTTATTAATAATGTCTGTGTGTACCCTGTATAAATAGCGCCCCTTATTAATAATGTCCGCGTGTACCCTGTATAAATAGCGCCCCTTATTAATAATGTCCGTATGTACCCTGTATAAATAGCGCCCCTTATTAATAATGTCCGTGTGTACCCTGTATAAATAGTGCCTCTTATTAACAATGTCCGTGTGTACCCTGTATAAATAGTGCCCGTTATTAATAATGTCCGTGTACCCTGTATAAATAGTGCCCCTTATTAATAATGTCCGTGTGTGCCCTGTATAAATAGTGCCCCTTATTAATAATGTCTGTGTATACCCTGTATAAATAGTGCCCCTTATTAATAATGTCCGTGTGTGCCCTGTATAAATAGTGCCCCTTATTAATAATGTCCGGGTGTACCCCCATAAATAGTGCACCTTATTAATAATGCCCCGTGTACCCTGTATAAATAATGCCCCTTATTAATAATGCCCCCGTGTACCCTCCATAAATAGTGCCTCTTATTAATAATGCCCCCGTGTACCCCCATAAATAGTGCCTCTTATTAATAATGCCCCCGTGTACCCCCATAAATAGTGCCTCTTATTAATAATGCCCCTGCACCCCCATAAATAGTGCCTCTTATTAATAATGCCCCGTGTACCCCCATAAATAGTGCCCCTTATTAATAATCCCCCGTGTACCCTGTATAAATAGTGCCCCTTATTAATAATGTCTGTGTATACCCTGTATAAATAGTGCCCCTTATTAATAATGTCCGTGTTTGCCCTGTATAAATAGTGCCCCTTATTAATAATGCCCTTGTGTGCCCTGTATAAATAGTGCCCCTTATTAATAATGACCGTGTGTACCCTGTATAAATAGTGCCCCTTATTAATAATGTCCGTGTGTACCCTGTATAAATAGTGCCCCTTATTCATAATGTCCGTGTGTACCCTGTATAAATAGCGTCCCTTATTAATAATGTCCGTGTGTACCCTGTATAAATAGCGCCCCTTATTAATAATGTCCGTGTGTACCCTGTATAAATAGTGCCTCTTATTAATAATGTCCGTGTGTACCCTGTATAAATAGTACCCTTATTAATAATGTCCGTGTACCCTGTATAAATAGCGCCCCTTATTAATAATGTCTGTGTGTACCCTGTATAAATAGTGCCCCTTATTAATAATGTCCATGTGTACCCTGTATAAATAGTGCCCCTTATTAATAATGTCCGGGTGTACCCCCATAAATAATGCACCTTATTAATAATGCCCCGTGTACCCTGTATAAATAATGCCCCTTATTAATAATGCCCCGTGTACCCCCATAAATAGTGCCTCTTATTAATAATGCCCCCCTGTACCCCCATAAATAGTGCCTCTTATTAATAATGCCTCTGCACCCCCATAAATAGTGCCCCTTATTAATAATGTCCCCGTGTACCCGCATAAATAGTGCCCCTTATTAATAATGTCCGTGTGTACCCTGTATAAATAGTGCCCCTTATTAATAATGTCTGTGTATACCCTGTATAAATAGTGCCCCTTATTAATAATGTCCGTGTGTGCCCTGTATAAATAGTGCCCCTTATTAATAATGTCCGTGTGCGCCCTGTATAAATAGTGCCCCTTATTAATAATGACCGTGTGTACCCTGTATAAATAGTGCCCCTTATTAATAATGTCCGTGTGTACCCTGTATAAATAGCGCCCCTTATTAATAATGTCCGTGTGTACCCTGTATAAATAGTGCCCCTTATTAATAATGTCCGTGTGTACCCTGTATAAATAGTGCCCTTATTAATAATGTCCTGTGTACCCTGTATAAATAGCGCCCCTTATTAATAATGTGGGCCCAAGGCCCCTTTAATAATGCCGTGTGTACCCTGTATAAATAGTGCCCCTTATTAATAATGTCCGCGTGTACCCTGTATAAATAGTGCCCCTTATTAATAATGTCCGTGTGTACCCTGTATAAATAGTGCCCCTTATTAATAATGTCCGTGTGTACCCTGTATAAATAGTGCCCCTTATTAATAATGTCCGTGTGTACCCTGTATAAATAGTGCCCCTTATTAATAATGTCCGTGTGTACCCTGTATAAATAGTGCCCCTTATTAATAATGTCCGTGTGTACCCCATGTATAAATAGTGCCCCTTATTAATAATGTCCGCGTGTACCCTGTATAAATAGTGCCCCTTATTAATAATGTCCGCGTGTACCCTGTATAAATAGTGCCCCTTATTAATAATGTCCGCGTGTACCCTGTATAAATAGTGCCCCTTATTAATAATGTCCGTGTGTACCCTGTATAAATAGTGCCCCTTATTAATAATGTCCGTGTGTACCCTGTATAAATACTGCCCCTTATTAATAAGTGTCCCTGTGTACCCCAGGTATAAATAGTGCCCCTTATTAATAATGTCCGTGTGTACCCTGTATAAATAGTGCCCCTTATTAATAATGTCCGTGTGTACCCTGTATAAATAGTGCCCCTTATTAATAATGTCCGTGTGTACCCTGTATAAATAGTGCCCCTTATTAATAATGTCCGTGTGTACCCTGTATAAATAGTGCCCCTTATTAATAATGTCCGTGTGTACCCTGTATAAATAGTGCCCCTTATTAATAATGTCCGTGTGTACCCTGTATAAATAGTGCCCCTTATTAATAATGTCCGTGTGTACCCTGTATAAATAGTGCCCCTTATTAATAATGTCCCTGTGTACCCTGTATAAATAGTGCCCCTTATTAATAATGTCCGTGTGTACCCTGTATAAATAGTGCCCCTTATTAATAATGTCCGTGTGTACCCTGTATAAATAGCGCCCCTTATTAATAATGTCCGTGTGTACCCTGTATAAATAGTGCCCCTTATTAATAATGTCCGTGTACCCTGTATAAATAGCGCCCCTTATTAATAATGTCTGTGTGTACCCTGTATAAATAGTGCCCCTTATTAATAATGTCCGTGTGTACCCTGTATAAATAGTGCCCCTTATTAATAATGTCCGCGTGTATCCTGTATAAATAGTGCCCCTTATTAATAATGTCTGTGTGTACCCTGTATAAATAGTGCCCCTTATTAATAATGTCCGCGTGTACCCTGTATAAATAGTGCCCCTTATTAATAATGTCCGTGTGTACCCTGTATAAATAGCGCCCCTTATTTAATGTCTGTGTGTACCCTGTATAAATAGTGCCCCTTATTAATAATGTCCGCGTGTACCCTGTATAAATAGTGCCCCTTATTAATAATGTCCGTGTGTACCCTCCATAAATAGCGCCCCTTATTAATAATGTCCTGTGTACCCTGTATAAATAGTGCCCCTTATTAATAATGTCCGTGTGTACCCTGTATAATTAGTGCCCCTTATTAATAATGTCCGTGTGTGCCCTGTATAAATAGTGCCCCATTAATAATGTCCGCGTGTACCCTGTATAAATAGTGCCCCTTATTAATAATGTCCGTGTGTACCCTGTATAAATAGTGCCCCTTATTAATAATGTCCGTGTGTACCCTGTATAAATAGTGCCCCTTATTAATAATGTCCATGTGTACCCTGTATAAATAGTGCCCCTTATTAATAATATCCGTGTACCCTGTATAAGTAGTGCCCCTTATTAATAATGTCCGTGCGTGCCCTGTATAAATAGTGCCCCTTATTAATAATGTCCCTGTGTACCCTGTATAAATAGTGCCCCTTATTAATAATGTCCGTGCGTGCCCTGTATAAATAGTGCCCCTTATTAATAATGCCCCAGGTGTTTCCTTATTAAAAAGTAAAAAAAAATAAAATAAATTATTGGGGTTCCAGGATCAGCTGTGTGAATGACCCGTGGTACCTGTGTAAGCGCCGTGACCCCTTCTCTGTTACATAGTGTCATCTCACAGCGGCCATGTCATGTAACTACAGCCTCGTCCTATACACGTCTATGTGACAAGGCTGGAATTACATCACACGGTCACTATAAACAGACAGCGTGTGATATAAACAGGCGCCATAGCCCCTTCATACAGCTGATCAGCGGGGAATCTCTTATCTCTTATTGATGATTTATTCTGAGGATAGACCATCAATAAAAATGAGTTGGAAAACTCCTTAAGGCCTCACGTGGCGTGCTGAAGCAAAAAAGTACTGCGGGAAAAACCGCAGCGGAGACGCATCTCGGTTCTTCCCACAGCGCTTTGCACAGAAAGTTCGGAGAGGTTTCCTCTGTGGACTTTCTGCTTCAATTATATCTAAAGGGAAACCTCCGACGTTTCCGTAGGTATGCTGCGATTTCCAAAACCATGTGTCTGCTGCACGTATTTTACTGCAAAGTGGGCATGGGATGGGGCCCCACGTGTCAAAAACATCACAGGAAAAAAAATGCAGCATTTTACAGTTCTTGCAAAGTGGATGGGATTCGAGCAGATCCCATCCAGACATTGCGGTTTTGGAAATCGCAGCATGTCAATTAATATTACGGATACACCGGTGATTTCCCTATAGATATAACGGAAGAAGAAAGTCTGCAGAAGAAACCTCTGCGGACCTTCTGTGCAAAGCTCTGCAGGAAAAAACACAATGTTACTGCCACAGTTTTCTCTCCAGTGCTTTTTTGCTGCGGCCCGTTACGTGGGACCTTAGCTGTAATAAAGCCCAAGTGTCACCTTAATTAAATTAATTGCCCCCTCATATTATGCCCCTGATTCCCCCTGACATAAATACTGCACCTCTAATGAACCCTTATATCAATGACCACCCCCTTATGTTCATAATGCCTCCTAATATAAATGATGCCCCCTAATGACCTTATATCAATGACCACCCCCTTATGTTCATAATGTCTCCCAATATAAATGATGCCCCCTAATGGCCCCTTATATAAATAACCTCCCCCTTGTATTCTTAATACCCTGTAATAACCCTTATATAAATGACCCCCCTTATGTTCATAATGCCCCTCCCTTATAGTTGTAATTCCCCCTCCTAACAACGCCTTATACTATTAAATTACCCAAAACTAAGCTGAAAAAATAATAATAAGTTCTACTCACCTACCTGCAATCCTTTGATGAACGGAGCCGCCGCCTCCTCCCTGTCTGTGTTCTCGTTGTCTTGTATACCACAGGCCTCATGTGACTTGCGGTTTACAACACAGTCAAGTTGCAGGAAGCGTTTTAACTAGATCGTTGTCTGCAGACACCGATTTAGTTAAAAGTAAAAGATGTATTAATGGCGGCCCCGAGGTGGGCTCCACAGAGTCAGTGGGCCCGGGACAGCCACCCCCTCTGCTTCCCCGCTAGCTACGCCTCTGACACCACTGCTTCTCAAGCTGTAAGGTGTCCCTGGTTATTGGTGAGGTGTCCCCAGTTATTGTTGAGGTGTCCCTAGTTGTTGGTGGGGTGCCCCTAGATGTTGGTGGGGTGCCCTCTTGTAATTGGTGAGGTGCCCCTGGTTATTGGTGAGGTGTCCCCAGTTATTGTTGAGGTGTCCCTAGTTGTTGGTGGGGTGCCCTCTTGTAACTGGTCAGGTGCCTCTGGTTATTGGTGAGGTGTCCCCAGTTATTGGTGAGGTGTCCCTAGTTGTTGGTGGGGTGCCCCTAGATGTTGGTGGGGTGCCCTCTTGTAATTGGTGAGGTGCCCCTGGTTATTGGTGAGGTGTCCCCAGTTATTGGTGAGATGACCGTAGTTTTTTTGTAAGGTGACTCCAGTTGGTGAGGTGCACCCCAGTAATTGGTGAGGTGACGCCAGTTATTGTTGAGGTGTCCCTAGTTGATGGTGGGGTGCCCCTAGATGTTGGTGGGGTCCCTCTTGTAATTGGTGAGGTGCCCCTGGTTATTGGTGAGGTGTCCCCAGTTATTGGTGAGATGACTGTAGTTTTTTGTAAGGTGACTCCAGTTGGTGAGGTGCACCCCAGTAATTGGTGAGGTGACACCAGTTATTGTTGAGGTGTCCCTAGTTGATGGTGGGGTGCCCCTAGATGTTGGTGGGGTGCCCTCTTGTAATTGGTGAGGTGTCCCCAGTTATTGGTGAGGTGTCCCTAGTTGATGGCGGGGTGCCCCTAGATGTTGGTGGGGTCCCTCTTGTAATTGGTGAGGTGCCCCTGGTTATTGGTGAGGTGTCCCCAGTTATTGGTGAGATGACTGTAGTTTTTTTGTAAGGTGACTCCAGTTGGTGAGGTGTCCCCAGTAATTGGTGAGGTGACGCCAGTATTCGGGGTGGTGGCTCTTACCTGACGGACAAGCATTTCCTCCCCCCGGTGTTGTCCCATTCTCTGGTGGCCTTTCGGTTATAACCAGAGTGTTATTTGGACACTGGAGTGAAGACACTGGAAAGAGAAATTTCCAATCATTACAGCGATGTGAGAAGATCCTGGACAGTCTAGGACTCCATACAAGGTGGTCTGTGCTCCACCACACTGAGCAAAGGGCAACACTGGAGAAAAACACAATTCACTGAACATTACAAAGTTCTCACAGATTTTTTGTGCCATTGTAAGGCCTTCTATGCGCAGACCTTGGAAGTCAGTTTTGAAAAAAGGCGCCTCACTGGGGTCAGTGAAGATGCAGATGAAGGGTCAGCCATCATGGTTGTCCTCTCTGCTGCTTCTCCTTTACCATCTGCTATGTGCATTGGGGCCGATTGCTTGGTGCACCCTCCCTTCAGGCCAGGAGCACACACGTTCCATCTCTCCTCCTCCTCCTCATCCTCATTTCACTCTGAGGGACATCTTGTTCCTCCACTAGGTTTGGTGCATTACAGTAGCCATCTTTCCCCTGCAGAAGGGCCACAGCTATAAGGGATGCAGTGGTAACAGTCACTATCGGGTCCTGGACCCTATTCTAGATGGTACCAGGTAGTTAGGGGACCCGGTACAGATTTTGCATTGGGGTCCAGGAGTTACACAGCTCTCCTACTCATTGAGTGTCCAAGCTTCACATCGGTGGAAGATCCCCTACTCCTCCACCATCACAGCGGGGGTCTGTTCTCTCCCTGGGACCTCCCCTGCTGCTCCCAGTAGATGCTGTCTATGGGGCCATAGTCTAAGTAGTCCGGAGACTTTTCCTTGTAGGTGTAATTTTTGGGGCAGTATTGATGGGTCCACACTCGCTCTCCATTATCTTCCATGTTTTATTTTACCTGATGAAGGTTTAATCCACATCTGAGACACTTTGTGTAGCTCCAATAAGGAAGCCTCATCTTTAACCCCTGCCTGGACTTTATGTCCTCTGTTTTTGGAATTAATATTGGCCTTCATTGATTGGTTTTATATTGATTCATATTGATGGAACCGGATTTGTTTCTGTCTTACTGGAATAGATTCCGGGCCATATATGTGCATGCCATGTAAATATGAATGTGATTGGTTGATCAGAGATCGGGATTGTAGGTGTGGCTAGGTCTTGCGGCTATAGCTCATAGCTATGTCTCTCGGCTATGGCTCACGGCTGTGGCTCGTGGCTATGACTAAAGATGAGTGAATTTTGCAAAAATTCGATTCGACAGATTCTCCAAAGTTTCCACAACAATTTGATTTGATCCGAATTAATTAGCAGTGAATCGCATTAACCCCTTCCCAACAATCGCCCTAATAGTAAGGCGCTGCCGGGAAGGACTTCCCACAAACCACGGCGGAAACATTTTCGCGCACACAGAAACTGTGTGTGCACCATGAATTGCGGGTGTCAGTCATATGTAACAGCTGACACTTTCCTCTAACACCTGCGGTCGGCGTTCAGCTCCAATCGTGGGTGTTAACCCCTGAGATGCTGTGGTCAATCATGACCGTGGCATCTCAGGGGTTTCATTATATATTGTGGTGCGGATCGCCCCCCATGATGTTTTCGGGTGGTGCCGCTGCTCCTATTCGGCAGTCCGGGGTCTGACCAGTGACCCCATGTCTGCCCCATCACATACCTGGTTGATCCTGCCTTGAATGGAGACTGTCAGCCTATGCGTCTGCACGGGCTGACACCCTCGTATACACTGCAATACACATGTATTGCAGCATATGCCTATTGAAGCAGTGATCTGATATCGCTGCTTCAATCATTCCCCCCCCCCCCCCCCAGAGATGGTGCTATTATTATACTCTGGGGTCTCCTCAGATCCCAAAGTATAATGATCAGAGGCCCAGGGGAAGTGATTAAAAATAACAAACACTTACACTCACCTTACCTCACCTCTCTTGGGACTCCGGCCGTCTGACCGTCCTCCTCGCTCCTCTTCTTCCGAATGAAGTCCTGCTCCCTGGACGTCACTGCTGGGGCCTGTGATTGAGCCTCAGCGGTCACGTAGGGGCGTGATGACATCATTACGCCTGCACCAACGTCATTATGTCCAATCACAGGCCCCAGCAGTGAGGCCTGGGGAGGAAGATCTCCGGAGTTACTGCTGAGCCCAGGACCGGTGAGTATCAGCATTTTTTTTTATTTTTAATCACTGCGGGGGGGTGCCGAGGGGGACAGGTAGCATGGCGAAACACCTTGGATGCCGCGGTCATTTTTGACCGCGGCATCCAAGGGGTTAAAACCCCTGATCGTAAATGGTCGTTTCGATACATCGAAGTGTGAGGAAATCCAGAATCGATGCGAATCAAAGAGTTCCTGAAATTCGGATCAAATTCCAATTCATCAGCTTCGATTCACTCATCTCTAGCTATGACATCTCCATTGACCACTCCTGTGTCTTGGTGTTCTTGTCCTCCATAACTTGATATCATTTGAATCCTACAAAGTAGTAATGTGCTTTTGGGACTTGAGTAAATTCTGCAGCTTCTCACTTCCCTGTGGCCGGGTCACGCGATCGGCATCCGGAGTCTTCTGTTTAGTGGTGAGTTTGGTAACCACGGACCATGTTCGGTGCTGCTCATTGTATTTGCCCGGAGTCCTCTTTATCTTTTCCTCTTTTCACTTCTCTTTATCAGCTACAAGTCTTCTGTATTTTAGAATTTAACACTTGCTTGGCAGGAATGTTGGCATCGCCCTCCAGAAGCCAATTTGGGAGGCCCAGTAAGATGTGATGTGTGTTGCTAGCCCTGGTGCTTTCCAGGATGTAGCTTCCTAGAAGTTACTCTGCACAAGGCAGGAGTGTTAGCTCAGTGGGGGAGGTTAACTAAGCAAAATGCAGCTGAAATCTGGTGTAATCTATAACTAATCTAACATGCCTTGTGTCACCTTTGTCAAATGTCTTAGACACTTTTTAGCAATGACTTATATAAAAAGGTATGTGACTCTGTATGAAAGGGTGTGGCTTGTCAGGAAGTGGCCTACATTGCATTACCACCAAAAAGGGCACCAAATTTCTCTTGTATAAACTAAACAAACTAAACTAAAAGATTACAAGACTAATATTACACAGAATTAGTAATCTGTACAATAAATCATCCAGTATCAGTCACTGTGATAAATCTGGTGTAGTATAAGACTGTCTAGTCTGAGGTTACACTGTCTAATATTACACAGGATTAGTAATCTGTACAATGTATCATCCAGCATCAGTCACTGTGATAAATCTGTACAGTATAAGACTGTCTAGTCTAAGGGTACACTGTCTAATATTACACAGGATTAGTAATCTGTACAATGTATCATCCAGTATCAGTCACTGTGATAAATCTGGTGTAGTATAAAACTGTCTAGTCTGAGGTTACACTGACTAATATTACACAGGATTAGTAATCTGTACAATGTATCATCCAGCATCAGTCACTGTGATAAAGCTGTATAGTATAAGGCTGTGGAGGGTGCTAGAGAGGCCAGGGCAGTAGATAAGGTCAGTGTTTATTTTCTGCTCCAGGTTGGGGGTAGAATTTCAGCGCCACCTACTGGTTATTACAGTAGGCTGCAATATTTTCCTGTATTTTTGATAGGGATGTGATGGGAGTTCTGCACGGTGTGTACAGCGCTACAGTATAAGTCACCACCCTATATATAAAGGCCGTAGTCTCACCTTGTATCCGCAGATATACAATGCCGATCCCGAAGCTCACACAAATCACCAGTAAAACACCAAACAACAACTTGTGCGTCATGGAGAAGCGACCTGCAGAAGAGGAGAGAAGTCACCAGGAGTGGGTCATACCAAGAATGTGACCTCCCCCAGCCCCAGGGGTAATGTAATAGAACTACCCCATCATAAAGCACTTCTCTGTCCTGACCAGCAGAGCGTGCACCAAAGCCTGGCTGATGTACGGAGATCTACACCATTCGGCCTAGCGCCAAATATGTGTCACATTTCACCCCTCTACACCAGATAACTGTCCTAGGTGTGCTGATAAATGCCCCCCCTTTCTGTATTCACCCCCTTAAAGGGTCCAGGTCTGCTCGCCCTATGGCCCTCCATCTTACACAGCTTCATGGTGACCAAGCTTCAAGGATCCTGTTTGGCCCCGGACACTGCTATAGGGTCCATCAGGAGCCAGATCTAGAGATATATACTGACCCCTAGAAGCTGGGCTGCCCTATATACTACCTATATACAGAATCAGGTGGAGCAGAAGAGAATCCAACAGCAAAAACCTCAATATGGGGGAGAACAATACTGCGGCTTACACAACAGCTGTGTGAACGAGGCCTGAGGATGTAATGGGATATAAAGGGGATCACCGCTCAACATCACACTGAAACTGAGCAGGTACCCCAAAAAGTCTGCACCCCAGGAATAACTACACTGAACAAAGAGTCCCCACAACCCCTATACACAACATACACGCTGCACTCCCATAGTAAGAACTGTAATACAGTACTGTGCAAAAGTTATAGGCAAGTGTGGGGAAAAATGCTTTCAGAAATAACAAATTATATATAATTGTAATATCGTAAAAGATTATTTTTGTGAATGAAGAAAAGAGAAATGTAAAGCCCCTCAGTATTAGGTGTGACCTTTGCCCTTTGCCTTCTTCTCGGTACAGACAGTTTTGGCAGCGCTGGGCAGGGAGGTTGTTCCTGCTGCCATCTTGGAGAACTAAGCCCAGATCTTCTGTGGATGTTGCTTGATCCAATCCGTCTGTCTCTTCATGTCCTCCCAGACAGACTGGGCTGTATCTATGGGGGCCGGATCCTCACGTACAGGACTCCTCCTCCAAAGGGCAAAGACCCTAAATATTGATGCCATTTAATGCTTCTATTTCTGAAAGCAATTTTACTGTGCAGAATTTTTTCCACATCTGCCCAAAACTTTTGCACAGTATTGTACATCATAACTTCTACTCTATGGAGACGATTCACTTCTTTTGAGATAAATAAGGTAAAACTATTAATATTTTAGACTTTACTATCCAAAAGTACAGAATATAAAATGTGCAGAATATAAAATATACCAAATATAAAAAGTACAGAATATAAAATGTGCAAATTATAAAAAAAAGTACAGAATATAAAATGTACAGAATATAAAATGTGCAGAAAATAAAAAGTAAGTAATATAAAATGTACCGAATAGAAAAAGTACAGAATAAAAAAATACAGAATATAAAAAATACAGAATATAAAAAGTACAGAATATAAAACGTACAAATTATAAAAAGTACAGAATGGAAAAAAAATACAGAATATAAAATGTACAGAATAAAAAAATACATAAAAAAGTATAAAATACAAAAAATACAGAATATAAAAAAGTACAAAATATAAAATGTGCAGAATATAAAATGTGCAAATTATAAAAAAGTACAAAATATAAAATGTGCAGAATATAAAATATACCAAATATAAAAAGTACAGAATATAAAATGTGCAAATTATAAAAAAAGTACAGAATATAAAATGTACAGAATATAAAATGTACAGAATAAAAAAATACAGAATATAAATACAGAATATAAAATGTACAGAATAAAAAAATACAGAATAAAAAAATACAGAATATAAAATGTACAGAATAAAAAAATACAGAATATAAAAAATAAAGAATATAAAAAGTACAGAATATAAAAAGTACAAATTATAAAAAGTACAGAATGGAAAAAATACAGAGTATAAAATGTACAGAATAAAAAAAATACATAAAAAAGTATAAAATGCAAAAAATACAGAATATAAAAAGAAAAGAATATAAAAAAGTACAAAATATAAAATGTACAAATAAAAAAATGCAGAATATAAAAAAGTACAAAATATAAAACGTATAAATTATAAAAAGTACAGAATATAAAAGGTACTGAATATAAAAAATACAGACAATACAAAGTACAGAATATAAAAAAGTATAAAATACAAAAAATACAGAATATAAAAAGAACAGAATATA